>JAJOZX010002770.1:10000-55000 GCA_023014485.1 Bathynomus jamesi
TAACGGTAATTTTGCGTATAGTATGTCAGGGAAAGAGTTAACAAGCGTAGAGCAGGAAAAAGATTTAGGAGTTATAGTCACTGGTGACTTAAAAGTAGCGAAACAAAGTACAGCAGTGGTCAATAAAGCGAACAAAGTGCTAGGTTTTATAGCTCGGAATTTTGAGTACAAATCGCGCGATATTATTGTTCCTCTTTATAAATCATTAGTTAGACCCCATTTGGAGTGCGCGATTCAATTTTGGAATCCGCATATGCGCAAAGATATAGACAAAATCGAAAGAGTTCAAAGACGAGCAACTAAGATGATTCCGTCACTTAGGTCGAAGTCGTACGAGGATAGGCTTAAGGAGTTAAAATTGACTACACTCGAGACTAGGAGGCTAAGGGGTGATCTAATCCAGGTTTTCAAAATTATGAATGGGTTCGATAACGTCGAGATAGCTTTTTCGAAATATCTCAATATAATAGGTCTAGAAATAACGGGTGTAAGTTGACAAGTAGAAGGTTCGAGACAGCAGTTGCCAAAAACGTTTTTACGCATAGAATAGTAAATAGGTGGAATAGTTTGCCGGTAGAAGTAATTAGTAGCACGTCTATAAACATGTTTAAAAATCGATTAGACGCATATGTTAATAGATTGGGTATAGTTTAAGGTAGTAAAATTAAGGCTTTGTGGTTCGGAACCCACGTAAAATTGTAGGTCCCCTCCGCCACCACGGAGGACATGCACAATACACAATTACGAACACAGTTAGGTAGACCAGCCATGAGTGGATCCTAGGGTCTTTGTTGATCTGAAACATTATAACATTATAACATTTCTGATCTTTAAATTTTGGATTTTCATTGCCTAGGTCGCAGTCCTTATTTCACAGTTGACATTTTCGCCACAGGGAACTGCTGACGATGTCTCTCGACGACTTCGAAGAGGTACTGAGCCTGATCTTCATTCTCCGTCAGATGACTGTTAAAGTTCTGACTCAAAGCTACAGCCCTCTCAGCATTGTCGTTTACCACATTCATTGACTTTACGTAATTATGAGCGGTCTGGTAGTCAGCTCTGCCCTTCCACTCTTCCGGATCTATTTCGAGAAAAGCCGATGGAAATGGTAATTTCTCAAAGAACTTGTGGGTAGAGCTAGTGACGAAGCTGGCTAGCGTTTTCTCTTGCAGAACGGGTAGTGAAAGTTGCAGGTTTATCCGCTTGGGTGGGTTCTCAGAGCCTTCCACATCCATCGCCTGTACCATATCCCGCTTTACTTCTAGTGACCTGTCCTCGTCAAAGAATGAGAGGGCAATAAGTTCCTCACTAAAATACCACAGATGGCGGGAGAGCGCTGTAGATGCCGCCGCTGATATTTCATTGTCCTCATATACCAGTAGCTGCTGGAGAAGCGAGAAGTCGTTTGCAGGAGCAGATGCGGGAGAGAGACCACAAATCACGCAGGTACGTAGTGGCGCTCAGCATACATTGCAAAACGTTGCATCCCAGTGCGCTCTTGTGCGGTCATTCGAAATTGTAAACGAAAAAGATAGAGCTTGATAGTGTATATAACTCGAGCCATCCATGTAACACTGTAGAGCTACGGGTTGGCGAAAGCTGACTCCACGAGGAGGAACATCGCCCAGGTAGGTGACTTAATTCAAGGAGCTTTCTATGGTCGGCACGAGGTTGAATGACGGCGAGGTTCCGCTTGCAGGTAGCGATAATTTCATCCTTCCCTGGGATCTCGGCTTCTACAGTTTCAAAGCGCTCTTTGCCTATCAACTTCCAGTTCTTGTTAAATCGAGTGAGGAGTGTGATGTCGGGCCCAGATATGGTGCCGTGACACTTGTCGAAGACACATGATACGACAATTTCATTGATGTGGTGGCGACACGCGATTCCAAGGACAGCCGTGCTATAACTCCCAGCAAACTAGCATAAGCTTGTTTTCGATGAGTGTACAAGCTCCAAGTTTGAGACCAAGTATGTCAAAGCACATCATCTGTACATGATCGCGCAATTCCCAATCGTCTAAGCAGTCTACTACAGCCGTTGCAATATGTTCATCACCTGAGGCGAGTTTGGGCACTGCGAGACGTTTCTATGTCCCTCTCCCAGACACAATAACAGGTAGTTGCTCTGCATTGTTATCAGGTCTGGAAGTAATTTCCTGTCCCAATAGACGGTGAGGGGAGTATCTGGCTCAAAGACTGCTTGATGTCGGTAGCGATTTTCTTGCGTGCTTCCATTCCATTTCTCTGTAATGTACAGGGTGTCCCAGAATTAACTATCTTTTTCAATGAAATCGGACAAATTTTTTAAAAACACACTTTTATTTATGTTTATCATGTTTAATATGTGTTAAAAATGTATAAATTTCTAAATTTTTTTCATAATTTTATTTTCATAATTTTTTCATAGTTTTTCATAGTTTTATTTTCATTCTCTTTCAGAACCCTATTAATAATGAATACACAAGAACGCATCTTTGTTGTAACATCCCGTATCAAAGGAATGCAATGTAATGAAATCAGAGAAAAATTTACAAGAAGATTCCACAGAACCGGTCCTACAGACAAAGCGATTCGTGAACTTGTGAACAAATTTAAAAGAACTGGATCCGTACACGACGAGGTGGGAAGAGGACGCCCAAGGACAGCACGTAACAGTACCGAACAGGTACGACAATTGTTTGAGGATGAACCAACAACTTCGGTTAGGGAGGCCGGTCGAAGACTCAACATATCCAAGACAACAGTTCATAGAATCTTGCGTTCGACACTGATGAAAAAGGCTTATCACATTCAAGTACTGCATGCCCTAAATGAAGAGGATTATCCAAATCGAGCAGCAAGGTGTGCAGAAATTGTGGATCAAATCGAAAATGAAAGTTTATTGGATAACATCTTATTCAGTGATGAGGCGACTTTCCACACGTGTGGTAAAGTCAATCGACACAACTGTCGTATCTGGTCCAATGAAAGACCGTCTGAAGTCATAGAATGGCAAAGAGACTCTCCAAAAGTTAACGTGTGGCTTGGAATGACCAAATCCAAATTTATGGCCCATTCTTCTTTGCGGAAGCAACTGTAACAGGTACCGTCTACCTTGATATGCTTCAGCAGTTTCTCGAACCACAGCTTCTTGATGATGGCATTCTTGATAATGTTGTGTTTCAACAAGATGGAGCACCATGTCATTATGCTCTAATTGTTCGAGAATAGCTCAACAGACGCCTTCCGAATCGGTGGATTTGACACCCCTGGATTTCTTTGCATGGTGTTTCATGAAAACAAAGGTTTATCGCCAAAAGATCAATAGTTTAGCTGAACTTAAAGAACGCATCCAGTTGGCAGTGCGGGAGATAACACCTGAAATGCTTCAAAATGTGTTTCGCAGCGCTGAGGATAGATTTGAAATTTGCAGAGATACAGACGGTGCACATTGTTGAAACTTCTCAATAAAGTTTTGACTTATGATTTATAAATCTATTTGTTTTTGTATCATAATTTAGTAATAAACACAAAATTATGTCAGTTTTTATTAAATTTGTCCGATTTCATTGAAATAGATAGTTAATTCTGGGACACCCTGTACTTCTACTGATGGAGAGCCCGTTCAAATCATGTCCCAGAGAAGTAGCAGCAGCTTACAGCACGAAGACGAAGACTTGGCGGTTAGTCATCGTCGTCCGGTCCAGGGCCATTGCTAGCTCTGGCGATGAGATGTCCTTACCCCTGCGCTTCCTGGACCGTTTCTTTTTAAGGGAGTAGAATATACCAAGCTCTTCATCAGCACTGCTGATACTCGAAGCAGACAGTTCGGGCACAGCTGCAACTATTTTCTTCCGTTCGGTTTCTTTTTCTGCCAACCGCTCACTTGCTTCGTCTCTCTAGCGTTTCCGGGATTCCCACTGTGTCAACTTTTCGTCCACTTTGTCCATGTAACCTCTCCTCCCCTTTTCTCGCTGAGCCTGCAGAAATGCTTTGTCTTCATCTATGGAGATCATCTGCAAAGCATTGGCATGGCCAATGTTGAAACGGTCGTCCAAACCTTCTTGTAAGGAACTTTCCTTTTCCAGTTGGAGCTTTGAACGCTGCGATCTTGATTTCTGAAGTGCTTTGGTAAAGCATTGTATTTAGCTATAGTGGATATTCTGGCCATCTCCCAAAAATTCACCACTTCACAATACACAGTTTTAGATGCCTCCTTGAGAATTTTCTTGGTCTTAAGGAGGTGAAAAAGACATAGTACATCTCCCTTAGAAGGAAGTTTTCTCCTACCAATTACTGCAATTGGCTGTCCGAGGAGCCACACTTCTGTTTCCTTCCGTGTGACTGCTGAGCTCACCATTCTCAAGCACTTTATCTGAAACACCACCCACCCGCGCGCTGTCTCAAACAGAATTAAGTGGTGGTGCGAGACAGCTGTCAGTACTGGTCGCCGTTCATTCACATAATCACACACCCCTACCAACCGTCATCCGCCTCAACAGCAGCAGCACCACAGTGAGCAGTACAGTCGTAGTATAACTCCCAGCAAACCAACATACCATACAAACATCGCATCCCTACTTACCTCTGGTTATAAACTGACAATCATTAATTGTGGAAATTATTCCCATTACGATGAAACATCCAGTGCCGTGCGACACCCCTAAAAGTATTCCGAATTAACCGAAATTTTATATTTGGGGTTTCTCTCAACATACAGTAAGTATCAATGTATCAATACATCAATATAAGCTTATATCAATAATAATATATATATATATATATATATATATATATATATATATATATATATATATACACATATATACATATATACATATTTATATATATATTATACATATATACATATATAATATATACATATATATATATATATATATATATATATACATATATATATATATATATATATACATAATAAATATATATATATATATATATATATATACATATATACATATATATATATACATATATACATATATATATATATACATATATACATATATATATATATATATATACATATATATAATATATAAATATATATATATATATATATACATAATATACATATATACACAATACATATACATACATATAAACATATAGACATTATAGACATATATATACATATATACATATATACATATATAGGGTGAACCAAATGTAGGTGGACAGTAAATGATAACGTTTATTTTGAGAATACATATTTAATTTTTTTGTATACTATAATACAAAATAAAATTTAAATAAATTTAGTTATAATATTTAATATAATAAAACACAAACACCATAGTTATAATGAACACCATAGTTATAATATAATATAACACAAACCGTATTCAACCTACTGTCCACCTACTTTTGGTTCACCGTGTATATACATATATATATATATATACATATACATATATATACATATACATATACATAGACATATATATATATATATATATATATATAATATATATATATATATATATATATACAATGGGGGATCTAAGACATTTCTTTACGGGGGGGTGCTGGTGCCTATACTGATGCCAAGTATATAGCAGAGGAATACCACCTTTACCTAATGCACAAAAAGCACAACGTGGCTGCCCTGCTTAAGAGTTAGTAAACACTAATTGGTAAAGCGAACACACAGTCAGTCTATGAGTCTCTATTTAATGCCAAAGGTAATTGAATTATTTTCAAGGTAATTGAAAATAACAATAAACAGCCAGGTTTTATTGTGACAAAGACAGTTATATAATTGTAATGGGGAACAAAATAATGTACTATTGAATCGGCCCATCTTATCTAATACTGCCAACAAGAGAATACGCCTTTTTTTTTTGCAAAACTTTCAACAACTTTATCTGGTATCACCTCCATGTGCCAATGGATGGACATAAGGGCCAAACCGGAAAGTCTTTCTTAACCCATGGTTGTTTGTAGGTATGTTTTCAGCAGTTTTAGCTTTGAAAACATTCTCTCATTGGTGGCATTGACACAGGAAGCGTTCCGAATATTTGAAGAAGTGTCGCTACAGTTGGTAGATCCTTTCACCCATTGTGACAATTTCAAATCTCCTTGCTTCTTCAACTTGTAAATATCATTTATCCAAGATCGCACGTGTGCCTTCACGACCGCCATCGGCTGCTGAAGATCATCTTGATATAATGTGGCTGCTTGAATAATTCGGTCACCTGAGGTCTTCAGAGAAATAAAGCAGGGTAGCAATTCCTGCAATTGCAACTGGACCGGATAGTGACATTCGAAACGGTTACCAAGTTGACTGATGAGGTGATTCAGGAACGGAATGAATGAGTTCAACCTGTAGTACTCTTTTGGGGTATCTGATTGGACATTACTTCTGTGAACGTGTCGTCCAACAAGGCGGGAACTCCTACTTTTATTCCAATTCTACTCCAATTTCAACTTAATTTCACATGGAATGATTACTGTTTCCGTGGCGGGGCTCCTTCCGAGTGCGCTGAGCGCATCACGGAGGTGATTCTCTCGGGCATGGAGGCGTACATTCTATGTATATTCTCTTCCTACTACTAATGCAAAAAAATCTTGGTTTAACTTTACTTGTTCTAATACTATCCACAAAAGAGGCGTCTTTCAGAAGATACCATCGCCATCCAACTCCTGACTCTCACTCAGCTTGTATTTCTGCCCGGAATCGTGTAAAATCTGTTCTTCGACTCGCCAGAAAATCCTTCATCCTATAAAAATGTGAAAATCTATCCAATTCTAATTCTTATCGCTCTTCCTGGTATCTAGCTAAGAACCTCTTCAACAACTTTACTTCTCTTCTTTCCCTCCTCTCTTCCATTCCGACGGCTCAGTTGCCGTTTCTTCTCCAGACAAAGCTGTACTCTTCGCTCAAACTTTCTCTGACAATTCAACCCTTGACGATTCCGGTGCTGTTCTTCCATCTCCTCTCACCTCTGACTTTATTGTGTCTAAAATTAGAATCTCTTCCAAAGATGTTCTTTCTGCCCTATCTCGGCTCAACTCTAGGAAGGCGTGCGGTCCTGATAGTGTTCCTCCTGTTGTTCTTAAGAACTGTGCTTCTGTGCTTCCCTACCTAGGCAAACTCTTTCGTCTTTGTCTCTCATCTGGTACTTTTCTTTCCTGCTGGAAGTTCGCTTTCATTCCTAATTTCCTTTCTGGCCGATCTATAGCTGCGGTTGTAGATGGCCACTGTTCTTCTCCTATAGCTATTAACAGTGGTGTTCCTCAGGTTCTGTCCTGTCACCCTCTCTTTTCCTTTTATTTATTAATAATCTTTTAATTCGTACTTCCTGTCCTATTCACTCCTCTGCCAATGATTCCACTCTTCACTTCTCCTCTCGTTTCCCAAAGCGTCCCTCACAGCAGTCACTTCATGATTCACCTATTCATTTTGAAAATAATTTTTAAAAATAAGCACAGCCTCCAGTTGCCCCTAGACTTTCTAAAATAAAATGGAAAGCCTCCGGACACAATTAACCTTTTAAAAAATTGTACAGAACCTCTGGCCATCTCTGAATTAAAAAAGGTCCAAGTGGCTCCATACAAATTACATACAAAGTGGGCAAAGCAACTGACCAGACCTAGCCTTTCTAAAATAAAACAAAAAGGTGGTGTAAAATATTTGCGATTGTTTAATGGAGCACAATAAAGGACTAGTACTGATACCAACACAAATTTTCTAGAATCTAGAAGCAGCACGACTTTTTTTCGGTGACCAACCGCTTCACGAATTTTCTCGAGTAATGAATAAGTCAGTCGTTACCTCGTAAATTTGAAAAGATAAGAGGAAAGACTTTTTCCCGTAAGATGAGGGGTCAATATGGGGGGGCTCGAGCCCCTTTAGCCTCCATGGATCCCCTGGTATATATATATGTATATATACCGTATATATATATATATATATATATATATATATAATAATATATATATATGCTAATTTCTAATTGGTCACTTCAATCGCGCTGGTATATTTTTGGTTTGATTATACTGATTCCCATGTGTTTTGTTGTGCGAATTTTCCTTTTTATGTTTATAACTATTAAAAATATTCCGATTGAAATAAAGGCCTATCCCCGGCCCTGACGATCCTTTTATAATTGGTTAAGGCAAAAATTATACACGGTTTCCATAAATTATCTTCACAAATTCAATTCGATTTTAATTGGATTTCTAAAGATAATTATCTTTACAAATTCAATTAGATTTCAATTGGATTTTTAAAGAATTTATGAACACCTTGTATATATCCTGCAAAATGAGTAATAGGTACCCGCCACCAAACGGATGGAGTGAGAAACAAGCCTTGCACAAAGGCATACTCGTATGATTTAGAAGTATATTAACAAAAACTGAAAATATCACATTTATTTTCGAAAAATACAAAAACATAAATATTAAAATTAATTTTAGTTGATTACGTTTCTTCGTGGGAAATTTAGTTCTTCTAAACACCAGATGGCAGAAGAGGAATAAAGCTACCAGAAAACTGGGCGGAGTTTCCGATCTTATTATAATCTATGGTTGAAGTTGGCCAAAAACTATAACGGTCGTTGCCAGACAAATTTCATTATGAATTTTTATAACACTTATGAATGCACAATTTATGAAAAAAAAAAATCGCACAGAACCATTCCTACAATGCATAAACTTATTAATTGATGGTATTCTGTTTAAGTTTGTCCATTTTATTCCCTTTGGTGACAAGAGTAAAATTTAGAAAACAAAACTCAATCATTACCGATTAGGAATTTTTATGCTTTTTAGAAATTTTGTTTCTAGGCGAAGATTTTACTGAAACTGAACGTTGGCAAAGAAAAAATAAATAAATAAATAAATAAAAAATAAATAAATAAATAAATAAATATATATGTAAAAATGAACAACGAATAACTCCTACATCCATATAATTCTTATATTCATTCATATAATTCTTATGT
This sequence comes from Bathynomus jamesi, assembly GCA_023014485.1. Taxonomy (NCBI): domain Eukaryota; kingdom Metazoa; phylum Arthropoda; class Malacostraca; order Isopoda; family Cirolanidae; genus Bathynomus; species Bathynomus jamesi. The sequence goes on from JAJOZX010002770.1 coordinate 18,954, forward strand.
TCATTCGTATAATTCGTAGATTTATATAATCTTAATATGTTTATTCATATATTCATTTTTACATATCAAGCCCAAAATCGTATCACGCTGACACAAGTTTGGATACATTTTTGATTTGGTGAATTATTTCTCTTTAAAGAACTTGATCATTTTCGTAGACTTAGCTTAATAATGTAATCTTGTTCATTTTCTGAATACATTCTCTCTTCGTTGAAAAAGATGAAGTCATGTCCTGCTTAACGTTTAATTTTTAATCCTAAGCCTTTAATTTTTGCCATGTGCATGTTTGTTTGTAATTCGTGATAGGAAGGCATATTTCAATTCCATTTTTAGTTAACTCGGCAGATCATGACAACATCAGATCTGTCAATATACGGTTTAAATAAAATATGGCTTCCACTTGCTTAGCAATCTAGACAGTGATACAGCAAAAATATTTGTTTTGTCTTTAAATGTTTTGCAAAGTAAATCAGCCTATTAAAAAAAAAAAAAAAAAGATCAGCAAAATAATTCAATATAAAAGTCCATAAAATTTCCCCAATGTCCATTCTGACTACACTGATCGAACTTAGAGGCTGAGCATTACCTGTGACATTTTAACAGTAAATTACCGTAAGAAAAAGTCTATCTTCTCATACGAGCCTTGCTCTCTTCAGGGAAGTTAGTCTTAAATAGAGAAAAATAATTTGCCAATACGTTATAAGAAGAATCGGGGAACCTTCAGAGAATTTAGTAAGCCTCACAGAATCCTCCGATCCACCACAAGAAGAAATCGGAGAGTAGTATAAGAGAAACTTCTGCGATTTCCTATACGGTACCAGAGTAACAAATCCGTTGCTGCCACCTAACCAGAACCACCGTCAACTTCGAACCGACCAAGGCCATAGATGGAGTGGTTAACATATATATATAGTTTTCCTGCCCAGTGTGACGGTTACACGTGTTTCGTTGGAAAGTCCGAATAAAAGTGATATTACAATAAAAATCCAGCAATTAATCCTTTTTAAGGAGTGCCAAATTTTGAGTGAATATTCAGTGAACACAGTCGTATGCCTATTTAAGTGGTAAAATAGCGGCGTTTGTTGAAATAAAGCAAATAAGATTAAAGCAACTTAATCTATACAATCCATTCCGAGTGTTTTCTCTCGGAGGAAATCTAACTGCCCATCGAAAGGCAATATCCCTCAGGTATCCCCCCGCGGTACACTCCAAGGCACCAATCAGTGAGAACCTACAGCGTGCCACATTCCCCATCCCCCACCCCACGGAATAACGGAAAAACTTTCCCTCCCTCATTTCTAAAGTCGAGTCAAATCCCTCACTAATAAATTACCATTTTGCGTTAATATTCCGAGCACAATCATTTACATAATTACCATTAGAAACATGACAATGGTAAATCAATTCATACAGCCCTGTAGATACTGTAAAAAAGAAACAGATGAGTCAAAAACAACTCGCTGTGATCTTTGCCAGAACTTAGTCGAATTTCAATGCCTGAAATGGAGCGACGAAGAAATCCCTCTTATAACGGGCGCTAAACAAGTGAACAGAATAAAGTTCTTTTACAAAAGCTGCATAATCGAAATAAACTCGTTTACGGTTTTTAAAGCAGAACGAGACTATGAGGAAAAGGCAAAAGAGGAGCTTATGAATAGTGAACAGAGAAAAGAAATAGAAGGAGCGAAGATAGTACGAGAGGAAACTGTGAAAAAGGAACAGGAAAAGAAAACAGCAAAAACAGAAATAATAGAAATAAAAAAGCACCAACAGAGGAACAAAACCAAATCTAAAGTTTTCAAACAAAGGGCATTAACAGCAATATGAAAAAACAAGTAGACAATAAAGAAACCATACTGAAACCAGCAAAAACAAAGGCCCCAAGTAAAAATGGGGAAGAAAATATATGTAAATACTATGTGAAAAGAATATGCAGATATAAGGGAGGAGACTGTATTTACGAACACCCTCCTGTGTGCAACTACTTTTACAATAATGGTCACTGAAAATTTGGTGGAAAATGCAAATTCTACCATTCGGACATTTGCAAGACCTACGTGACATACGGAACCTGCCAGTACGGGAGAAAATGCTACTAACATCATCTCCCGATAAGTTCAAAGGACAAAGGACAAGTCTCAAATGACAACAGAAGGAATGCGAGCAAAAAGAATATATACCAAAATAGCAAACAAAACACATAGCACACAAAATTTTTTCAACATCTCTGACATAATACGGCTGCTAAGTCTTATACAGCACATGCAGCTGACACAGCTGGGAACCCTCGAGCCAGACCGCTACATGGCAAGAAGCTACCAGAACAGGTAGGCGGGAACGGATCCATCTCGGAGGACTACAAGGCTACAAAACACGCGATATCAAAGGACAAAGAACTTAAAATGCACAAGGGGCAATGCAAAACAAAGGACATAAACATTGTCCTGGCAAATATTCAAGGAATAAAACCGAACAATTCACTAAACAAAGTTTCATACCTGAAAGGTGTTATGGACGAAACAAGGGCGGACAGCGCATGCCTCACAGAAACACATCTTAAAGACTGCCAAGGAAACTGCGATAACTGCGCACACTGTATTGATAAGAAAGGATTGCATATCGATGGATTCAACTTACTAAGAGCGGATAGAACAGCGAGACGTAAAGGTGGTTGTGCTATTTATATACATGAAAGAAATATGACAGAGATGGTAATAAGTAAATCCAACAGCTTCGTGGAAACCCTTGCAGTGAAAATAGAGAAACTAAACGTGGTACTGATAGTCATCTATAGACCTCCAAATTCCCCAAATGAAAAATTTTCTGATGCCATTAATGATATCAGAACCCTAATAAAGTCCGTAAACTTTCCATCCCCTAATATAATACTCTGTGGCGATTTTAATTTCCCAGTTATAAAATACAAAAAGGTGGGTAGAAATATATTTATACAGCAAGATAAGGGGAACACAAGAGAGGACCAGGAACAAGCAAAAATGCTGATGGCTCTCACAAACGAGTTTATGCTGACGCAGGAGATAACAGAAAATACCAGGAAAAATAACTGCCTAGATCTGGTATTCACAAATAACACGAACTTGATTGCGGATATAAAAATAACTCCAACTATTATCTCAGACCACAATATAATCGAGTTATCAGCAAATATGGCGATAACTTTAAAAGACAATACATATACGGAAGGAAGAAGCAAATTTGGGGCTTTTAATTTAAACTCCAAGACCATAAATTAGGAAGAAATCAGATCACACATAGCCCAAATAGGGTGGAGAACAGTTTTCGAGAATAAAACAACTGAGAAAATGCTAACAACCTTGGAAGAAAAGACGCTGAGAATTTTGGAAAAATATGCTCCGAAAGCACAGCCAAAAGGAAAGAGGAACTGGTTAGAGAGGCAAAAGAGAAGAATATTCGGCAAAAGAAAGAGAGTAGCGACAAAATTAGCTAATTGCGGAGACAACAATACCAGGAAAGAAATAAAGGAAAAACTGGAGAGAATCGATTGGGAAGTACAAACTCTGATAAAGCTTTGGCCATACAGAGAAGGAAGAGGAAAAGGCGGTAGAAGCAATAAAGGAAAATTCAAAATACTTCTACAGCTATGCGAAAAGGGGAACAAAAGTGCGCGCTACTATCGGGCCCTTAAGGAAAGGAAATAATGAACTAACAGACTATCTAAAAGAAATATCTGAAACATTGAGAGCCCAGTATGAATCGATATTCAATACCCCAAAAAGTGACAAAGCGATACCGGACATAGATGCATTCTTCAAAGAGAAATTGTAAGGAGAATGTATAACAGACTTTGATTTTACCCCAGAAGATGTAGCGACAGCTATCGGACAAATGAAATCACATTCAGCTGCAGGTCCGGACAAATGGAACGCACTATTAATTAAAAACTGTAAAAATGAAATAGCAACACCCTAATACTGGATATGGAGAAGATCCCTAGACACTGGGGAAATACCGAGCATCTTGAAAAGAGCAAACATCTTCCCTATATATAAAGGAGGAAATAGATCTCAAGCAAAGAACTATAGACCAGTGTCCTTGACGTCCCACCTCACCAAAATTTTTGAAAGAATAGTCAGAGAAAATCTATGACTTCTTGGAGACATTGGAAAGATTCAACGAAAATCAACGCGGATTCCGATCAGGAAGATCATGCCTATCACAACTTATAGAGCATTATAACAATATCCTAGATGCACTTGAAGGCAATGAAAACAATGATGTCATACACTAATTTTTTTAAAGTTTTCAACAAATGCGATCATGGTATAATAACATAAAATAAAACATGAGAATAACGGGCAAAGTGGGAAAATGGACCTATAACTTCCTCAGAAATCGACTACAGTTGGTCAAAATTCAAGGTGTATCATCATCAGAATCAGAAGTACGCAGCTTAGTGCCACAAGGTACAGTGCTGGCCCCACTGCTGTTCATTATCACGCTAATAGACATAGACAGAGGCGTAAACAACAATAGTATAATAACATCATTTGCGGACGATACAAAGCTCAGCAGAAAAATCAGCGATGCAAACGAAGTAGAGGCCTTGCAGAGAGAGACAAACAAAATATACAAATGGTCGGAAGGCGTCTAGGAGAATTTGTCTAAAACAATTCGTCTAAAATACAATTTGTCTAAATCAATTTGTCTAAAACAATTTGTCTAAAATAGTTTCTCTAAAATCAATTTGTCTAATAACAATTTGTCTAAAATACAATTTGTCTAAAAATAATTTGTCTAAAATACAATTTGTCTAAACAAACAATTTAATATAATATGGCATACAAATTGTTGCCTGATGTACAATGCTATTTATTACTTGCCACGCCCCATCTTAAAAGGTTACCTCTTGTGCGGAATAGTACATCGAAATAGTTTGTCTAAATAGTTTGTCTAAAAATAATTTGTCTAAAATACAATTTGACTAATAACTGAAGATAACTAGAAATGCATTTGTCTGCTTGATAAATTTGGAGAATTTGAGGAGGATGAAAAGATTGAAAATGGGTTGATTTTATTTCATAATATACCTAACCTAACCTAACCTGACCTAACCTAACCGGGTTATGGGTTCCGGGAAACTGATTTCGATGTACTATTCCGCACAAGAGGTAACCTTTTAAGATGGGGCGTGGCAAGTAATAAATAGCATTGTACATCAGGCAACAATTTGTATGCCATATTATATTAAATTGTTTGTTTAGACAAATTGTATTTTAGACAAATTATTTTTAGACAAATTGTATTTTAGACAAATTGTTATTAGACAAATTGATTTTAGACAAACTATTTTAGACAAACTATTTTAGACAAACTATTTTAGACAAACTATTTTAGACAAACTATTTTAGACAAATTGTTTTAGACAAATTGATTTAGACAAATTGTACTTTAGACGAATTGTTTTAGACAAACTCGCTTGATTCGGGTCGGAAGACCACAATATGACATTTAACACCGAGAAATTTCAGCTCTTGAGATATGGTAGAAATGAGGAACTTAAAAAGACTGCATATTATGCTCCAGATAGACAAGAAATTCAGAGAAGCACGAAAGCGGTTGACTTGGGGATAATAATGACCGATGATGCCAAATTCGAGTTACAAAATCAGAGAGCAATAAACAAAGCCAAAAGAGTCGCGGGACAGGTACTAAGAACGTTCAAAAGGAGGGACAAGACAGTAATGATTCCCCTTCTGAGAACACTGATCATACCAAAACTTAAATACTGCTCAGTTTTGACGTCCCCATATAAAAAGTAAGAAATTAATAAACCAGAAGAAACGCAGAGACATTTCACAGCCAAGATTGATGGCTGCAAAGAACTCAAGTACTGGGAAAGACTACGCAAACTAAATCTGTACTCCCTGGAAAGAAGAAGAGAGAGGTATACCATAATCTACATATGTCGAAAAACTGGTACCAAACTTCAAACTAAACCCAATTACCATCCAGACAACGCTGGAAAATAGGAAAGGCAGAATGTGTAGTGTTCCCAAATTAAAGGCCCGAGAAGGGACCTCCTCAACTCTGAAGGAAAATAGCTTGGTTGTCAAGGGACCAAGAATTTTCAACCAGCTTCCAAAGGACCTCAGAAACATTACAGGGGTGAAAGTTGAAGTCTTCAAGAGAAGACTAGATGCCTGGCTCATGACGGTACCAGATAAGCTGGGTGTATCTGGCTATGTACGATGGAGAGCGCAAGAGAGCAACTCGCTCCTTCACCAAGCCAGGAGTAGAGGCGGGGCCACCAACTTGACCTTTGTGTGAAGAAAGACTGACGCACGGAACCGAAACAAGATTAAGAAGGTTAAATATATATATATATATATATATATATGAAAATGAAAATGTTTATTGGCAGACTATACTGTAGTCCATATGACAAATATTATTAATACAATGAGAGTTCTTATACTAAGGATAGAAATATATACAATTGATTAGAAATAATACTGTAATGTCGAAGTAGTTAAGTGGAGCTACAGACAGACGTTTTCGTACCAAGAGGTCCATAGCTTAGAGGATAAATGGCAGGACTCATGGATAGCTTGGATGATCGGGTTAGTTGATTTTTTAATTCTTTGCATTAGACTGTGTTGAGCACGTCTTGTTACCTCAGGGAAGCTCGGGACATTGCGGGTAGCAAACATTTGCGAAGCTGAGTATCTCGGGGGTAATATATGTAAGAGTCTAAAAGACCTGTTGTACAGCAAATTTAGAGTTCTGCCAGAACCTTTTTTATAATTCACCCACAGTTGCTGTCCGTAAATATTACTGCAGAAAGTACGAAAGAGAGTGTCTTTAGCTTCACTTGTACAGAATCGAAAGTTCCTTATAGTCATATTCGCTTTAGCACACAGGCTTCGCGATTGTTTTCTTATATCCGAGTCATCACTCAAGGAGCTGGTAATAGTTTGACCCAAATACTTAAACTCTTGTACTTCCTCAAGTACTTCACCATTCATTTTAAACCTTATATCAGCTGGCTGATTACAGCTTTTAGGATGAAATTGCATAATCTTAGTTTTTGTAATATTAAAAAGAATATCATGTTTCTTCGAATACACTTCGCAGACGTTTAGTAGCCGATCCAGACCTTTAACAGAGGGACTTATTAACACCATATCATCGGCATAAACTAAGTTATTTATCCTTGTGTTATCTATGCAACATCCCACTGTTGCCTCATTAACTGAAGCAATTAATCCGTCGACATACACATTAAACAGCATAGGGGAGAGCAAGGAGCCAAAACACTCGGATAGTACATTGCCCCACCTAACAGTGATAGATTGGTGGAAATACCAAAATTTCAATAAATTTAATATGTACATGGGAACCTTCCTGTCTTCTAGTTTTGCAAATAAAAAATTGTGGTTCACCCTATGATATATATGCCTTACTTATGTCTAGGAAACAACTATAAATAGTTGAAATACTGTCAATGTATTTAGATATTGTTTCTTTAAGTACATAGATACACAGGTCAGTTGAGTGGGACCTTTTAAAGCCAAACTGATTAGATGTCCATAGGAAATCATTTAATCGGCGTAACAAGAGTTTTTCTAGTAGTTTCGAGAAGCAGGAAGCGAAAGCAATAGGCCTGTAATTATTGCTGGACCGAATGTCTCCGTACTTATTTTTGACTAGGGGCAAGATATATACCCTCATGAACTCTGCAAGGATATAGCTATGAGCAAGCATGGCTAATAGGAGCAATGATATATGCAGACATACTACGTCATTTGCATATTTTAAGTGCTCATTCGATAAGTCATCTACCCCTGACGCAGAAACAGTCTTTAACTCTTTAATTAACCTCTTTACTTCAGAAAATGATATCAAAGTATTTTCCCTTGTCCCTCCCCTAATCGTTTCGCTGCAATCTATCTTAAGATTATCCCTACTCACACTGTTAAGAATGTTAGAATAGTGGTTTTTCCACAGCTTCGCAAATTCATCCTCCCCCGACACCCCATCGATTGTCGGAGGGAGGACATTTTTGACACCCGTTTGATTCTTAACAAATTTCCAAAATTTTTTATTATCTTTATTTATGCGAGCTTCACAGGTTTTGATGCTCGAATAGACTTCTTCCTGTTTACATCGCATTATGGCTGCCTTATACTGACCCCGACTTCTACACATATTCAAGTATCCTGGTCCTAATCTGGGTCTACCATGAAAGCACCACAAATCTTAGGCGTCTTTCGATTCCCTCTTCTGGGGGGCAATAAAATCATTCCATCCAGGAATAATCTTAGTATGTTAGTTGTAAGATTTAATCAGGGGGCTTCCTGCTTCTCTTAACAGGGATATTATCTTACTATAATACCTATCTATGAGTTTACAGTGAGAATCATTTGAGCAAGGATTATTACAGGCAAGCTGCAAAATTTCTAAATTATTAAAGGGCTGACTTGTTCTGTCTTTGTATTCTATTCTCTGCTGCATCGTAACATTGGACCAATCGACGCCATTATTCTTACCTCTTGAGTTCTTGTTAAGTCGTGTTGCGCATAAATTGGTAACGTTAATTAATATTTCTTATGGTCTATGATCAGAAAGAAGGAAATCATGCAGAATATGAACTCTAACAATTCGATCCTTTAGATCAGTGGTTCCCAACCGGTTTTGGCTTATGGCCCCCTTAGGAACCTTATTTTTTCCTGTGGCCCCCATAAGCATTATTTTCATTAGGTAATATGCAGATTAACTCTATTTTACAAAAACAAATATATATAAAGGATATTAAAACAACTATTTGTATTCAGGTACAATATTATTTGTCACATAGGACTATAAACATAAAAACTAAACAGTGGCTAACAAAAATTTGCAGTTATTTACTTATATTATGTATTAAGTATAAAAAAATATAACCAAAAGAAATACTGTACTTATAGCAATCTATTATAAATTAAAAAAAACTAGTAAAATTACTACAACTTCGCAATATTAGGGTAAACAAATAAGAGCTACTTACACACTACAGCGACGATCCACGTGGTAAACAGACTGTAAGGATTTCAACCTGAAGTATTTTTATCAAGTCAACAACGCTGCCAGGCGCATAACGATCAAGCGCACAATGGAGTGCGCCGCACAATAAGCTTGTAAGATGCAAAATATTTGTTTACAGATAAATTCAAATTCTATTATAAAATATCTAAAAAAAAGGAAAATATATGTATTAATAATTTTTTAAAATGTAATTCAACTACATAAATTAAAATTATCTATTGGCCTAACTATAATTTAGGCTTCAATAGGTTGAGTCCTGTGGCCCCCTTCATGGAGTCTGTGGCCCCTCTAAATCTTAACATTTTCCTGTGGCCCCCTTCAAATGTGCCATGGCCCCCAGGGAGCCATATGGCCCCCGGTTGGGAAACACTGCTTTAGATTATTACTAGTGAGACAATGATCAATCTACCTGGTGGTACCACTCATATCACTAACGTATGTAAAATTACCACTGGCTACCCCCAATACATCTACATCACTTACACTTAAATTGGCCGACTCGCACAGGTTACCCAATTCTCAAATAATTCCGAGTTCAAATGTGCGTTAAAGTCCCCCATTAATATAAAGTGAGAATATTTGGGGTTATCTGATAATGACTTAATTTTGTACAGCAAATCAATGTATTCATCTAGATTACTGCCGTGCAATCTGGTTGGAAAAATTGGAAGAAAGTTTCAGGGGTGTTGTGTGATCGAAGAATAGGCGCAAGGGTTAAGGGAAAGGTGTATAAGACTGTGGTAAGACCGGCTATGATGTACGGGGCTGAGTCTTGGGCTATAAAGAAAGATCATGAGAAAAGACTAGATGTAACGGAGATGAGAATGCTGAGATGGATGTGCGGAGTGACAAGGTTGGATAGAGTAAGGAATGAAAGGATAAGGGGCACAACAAAGGTTGGAGAAATCTCGAGGAAAATACAAGAAAGTAGACTGAAATGGTATGGACATGTGATGAGAGGGGACGAAGATTATGTGGGTAAGAGAACGATGAATATGGAGGTGCGTGGCAGGAGAAAGAGAGGCAGACCGAAGCGAAGGTGGATGGAGAAGGTGAGGGACGATTTGAGGGAGAAGGGTTTGTCGGAAGAAGAAGCCCAGGACCGGGCTGTGTGGAGGAGGCTGGTCAGAAACGCCGACCCCGCATAGAGGCGGGAACGGGCGAAGAGAAAGAAGATCTAGATTACTGCCGTTGTTATATCGTAAATAGCAGTTTACAATTAATATGCAATCAATATTCACTTGTGATTCAATGTCTAACAACCTGACATTATCGCCTGTTAAAAATTTTATATGTTTTGACACATTTTTCGTTATTAAGAAAGCAACACCACCAAAAGGCCTACCATACATTAATTCATCTGACAAGTCTACTGCTGATGACGCATGGTACATAAAATCATCATTGATAGTAGAGAGGAATTTTAGCTCTTGCTTAGGTAGCCAGTGCTCCTGCAGGAGTATCAAATCTGCACTGTCGCAGATTTTATGAACATCTACAGTTGAATTCCTCACTGACCTTACATTATATGAGACTATTTTCAACAAGTTATCTGCCATGACTGACAGGGAATTTATTATGAGTAAGATTATTATTATTATTATACACTGTACAACTTTCAGGCATTACCGTTAGAGCGTCTATTATTATTATTATTATTATTATTATTATTTTGCCTGTTACCAAATCTCCTGTAAAAGTGAATAAACTCCTTAACAATAATACCGTCTGACCATTGACTCATATTATACGGGATGAAATGCGCATTTACACCGTTAATTATTACTTTAAATGAGTTATAATACGGAGATTTCGTGTTTAGTTTATTAACTATCAATATACTGTGTTCACCAATGACTTCTTCCATCATGTGTCGAATATCGCTTGCCTCGTTTGAGAGCTGAATTCGCGACACAAAGAGGGTGAGATTCCCCATCGGTGGCCTCGCCGCGGAGACCGGTTGAGGAAACCTTCGGGAAGGGCGCCTGTTAACAGTTACCCACCCGTCGGACTCCTCCCTCGATCTCCCTGAGGCAGAGTTCGCCTGCCTGGGGAATGGGTGGCACAACCTTTGGGGGATAGGAGGCCCTTCCCTTACTCTGTGGCTTGGTGAGGGTCTGTTAGCGGGGTTTATAACCTGACGGCCGCGCGTGCCCCTCCTTCTTCGGTGGGAGGGGGGAACTGCGCACCGAGCGAGGCGTAATCGAACACCTCTCCTCTGCAGTGGAAGGCACGGAAGAGGGCAATGATACCTCGTCTCTCGGCATTGGACCGTCCCTGTTCCTCATTGTGAAATCGGGAGCAGGGGTCCTTTCCTGAACGGGAGGGGGGTTGACCGCTACCCCTGCATGCTGCGTTTCTACCCCACCTTCAGGAGGGGAGTTGGAGGCGGGGTGTATATATGTGTGTATATAAGGGTAGGCCAAGTAATAAAAGTTTTATTTTTGTACTTCCTCAAGGCTGCCCTTGTTTGAAATCATAAAAGGATAATTGCTACGAAAAATGAGCTCATCCCGACTATATTTAGAGGTCGCTACAAAATGAATAATATTTTCTTGAATGAAAAAATAACGAAAATTGACAAAAGAACATGCAAATGGCTTTTAATTCTGTAAAGACGCTTTAGATGGGGTAGGAAACGTTCGTCGATGGGTCTCAACAATACGGAGAAGTAATTGTTTTTGCTGCTCATCTTTGATAAGCGTTGTATTGTACCGTTCAATAAGAGCAATTGCTCTCTCTTCAGTCATTGACAACCTTCATCTTCAATGCTCTTTCTTTCAACAACTCGTAGTTGTCATTACTTGACCAATCACTTGGTGGTTTCGAAAGAAACTTGAGCAATCTTCTTTCCGTTTTTATCCAGTACATCGAAGAGTTGAGCCGTCTTCTCGCTGACGTAAGTTTCCAATGGGTTTGCTGTCTTGAACAACTTTGAATCGAGGCGCTTCAGGCCTTTCGCTTTTGCAGGATGAAATAATTTTTTAATCATATTTTCTTTTACTTTGCTGTCCAGCCCATCGTCAAAAAGTGACAGTCCATTCAGCTCTTCCGAGAAGTACCAGAGATGTCTCTTAAATGCCTTGAGTGCAATTTCAGCCAAAACCCTGTTTGGATATGTCTCCATAACTGTAAGAAAAGCTAGGTCGTTTCTTGGGGTCATCACCTGTCAAGGGTGCTTCAAGCCAATATTTACTATAAACAAGTGCCACAAAAAATCTTTCAGGCCCTTTTTCCATGAGCAGAAAGTTTCATTTACTCCTGGAAGAGGAAGATCTTCAAAGCATAGGTAGCTAATGAAGAGCTTCTGGAGCTCTGTTGTTGTACTTCTTAGGCAAACTTCCTCCCAGGAAAATTAGAGAAAGATGGGGGGATTCACTGTAGTCATCTCTTGAGAAGCTGTTGTTCTGAAGAGCGTCGGAGAGGTACTGTATTATCTCTTGACAAAGTTCCCACAAGTTTCCTTCAAAAAGTTCCATTCCTGCTGATATAAAGTTTTCTTTATTGATAACTGGCCATTGTGCCATGAATCACTTAAACAATGAGACTTGTGGTCCTTTCGAAAGTTCAAGAATACTTGAAAATACGTTAGCTAAAACGACTTCATACACATGATGACGACATGCTATCCACGCCAGAGAGCGACCTACAACTCTCTCTATCATCACAAGCTCCAGACATCAGCCCAGTACAGTATTTGATGCTGTTGCATCAAATACAAGGCCCTGCAACTGGTTTCCCAAGCCCCACTCATCCAACATCTTGAGGCAGACATTAGCTTGTGCTTGTCCCGTTCCGTGAGGGATGAGTGGAATACCAAGTAGTTCATCTTCTCCTCCTCCTGAAACAACGATTGCGATGCGGTCCACATTTTCATGCCCCACTGTTATATCAGGAAGCATTTTCCCATCCCACTGAAGCAGAAGCGGAGTGTCAGGAGAAAAGCTTGAATTTTCAGCAGTTGCGATAGTTTCACGAGCATTAATTTGAGATCGACGAATTGTACTTCAAGAAAATGACATTGAGCCCAGATCATGGCCAAGAGACTTAGCTGATGCTGCAATAACAAAGGCTGCATTGCGATCGCTTAGAATAACACGATCGAGTGCCTGGGCTACCTCATCTGAGATGACTGTTTTCTTGCATTTGGAAGGAAGTTCGATGATGATGTAGATGGACGACACGATACATGAGAATCCGTGAACGAGGAGGAAGAATCCACATCAGTTATCACTTTGTCAGATGCCATAAGTTGATATTTCTTTTGTTTTTCATCGTCCCTTCGCTTTTTTCTATTATATTCAGATTCTTCTCGTTGCCTCTTCCGATCCTCCTTTTTAGCCAAGTTTCGATCAATGCCTCCAAAACTGGCGCAGGAACGATCTTCTCTCTGCTTGATAAGGAATTATTTGTCCTCTTCGTTAGTCATTATCTTTAAGGCATTTGCTCTGGCGACATCGAAAATGTCTTGAAGATCAGCAGTGAATACTGCTACATTCATTTGTATGCTTTCTGAGGATGACTTCCTATTTTTTTTTTTAGGGCGCAATATTGTTCGAATAGTTTTCTCAGTTTCTTTTCAGCAGTGTCCGATCTTTGAGTTTGGAATCCTTGCTTTAGCTTTATCCCAGATATAAAGAACAGCAGAGACAGTCTCTTTCAAACTTGCAGTGACTGTTCGTTTTTCCTCGATGTGATAAAATAAGAACTTGCTTAACACTTCACGCTTTGAAGGTAATCGCGAGGTTAGAAGATCTTTTGTAGGTTTTCCAATAAGCCAAGTACTGGCAGAACTTCGGGTCGGCCGTTTGGTGTCCACCATGGCGATGAGTGACTGTAACAAACAGAAAACAAATCAATATTTTAATAACTTACATTTATAACTATGTAATAAATAACGGTACTTACGTATTAACGGGGGCCACCACATATTGATGATTGGTTAGGTTAAGTTGTAATATTTTCGTTAGTTGAAAATTTCTAATACATCATATTTTTTAAATAGCAATATTTTTTAAAATATTTACAATGATTTATATTTCAAATATTTACAATGATCGAAAATATTACAACTTAACCTAACCAATCATCAATATGTGGTGGCCCCCCGTTAATACGTAAGTACCTAAATAACTTATAATTTATCAGGCTCTTTCCTACAATGAGGTATGTAAATGAAAAGAAAAGAACCTCATCTAAAATCATATATTTTAAACGCGGCTTCGTCCATTCATACGTATATTTATTGTATAATGTACATAATAAGACTATATTATATATGGATATGCTACGTATATTTTATACATATGTCATTATATGCAAAGAATATTTAATATATACATTAGTTTATAGTTTATATACATTTCATTATATATGCACGTAGCAGCTTTGTAGCTCCTAAATATTCGAAAATAATTCATAATATGAATAGTCAACATTTATATATACATATATATTTAATGAGATTTTTTACTTATCAAAAATATACGAAGTTTATTTCTGCTTTATCACGGAATCAATGTTTCACCCACATCATACAGCTGCCTACTACCCACTGCATTAAGAGGCCCCCCACATTTCCAGCCTTTCCTTGCCAAAATCTGCAAACTCAGGGTGAATCAAGTCAGTGCTTGATTCAAGGTCACTTAACACAAGACGAATTAATATGTGGGTTTTGTACATGTATAATTTTGTATATTGTGTATCCCTGCAGCTATCTCTCGTAACCTAGATTAATATATATATATATATATATATATATATATATATATATATATATATATATATATATATATATATATATATACATATATATATATATATATACATATATATATATATACATACACATATATATATATATATACATTTTAACTGCAAACAACACACAGTATAATTAATGTAAAGAACGACGCTTGTGTAGAAGAGTGTTCCGCACAAGATGAGGAGGGAGAACGAGCAAATGAAAAATCGGGGTCCTTGGTGTAGTGGTTAACATATCCGACCGGCAATTGGATGATCCCGGGTTCGATTCCTGGGCGGTACCTCATTTTTCATTTGCTCGTTCTCCCTCCTCATCTTGTGCGGAACACTCTTCTACACAAGTGTCGTTCTTTACACATATATATATATTTATTACACACACACACACATACACAAGGAATTACCCAAACCAATATAATTCTAGAATGAAAAATGTTCAATTTGTAGTGACCTCTAAATCTGCTCCAATTTGCTCAAAATTTTATGCGTGTGTTTCTATTCCATAGTGTAACAATCTATTATTCAAACAAATATTTTGTTAAATTGTAACTTAATCTTCAAAGGTTTCTCCATCTGCAATGATACATTTGTGGATTCTCTCAGTGAAACTCTTCAGTGTTCTTCTGAACATATTGAGTGGGATCCTTTTCGGTTGTTCATACATTCTGTGACCAAGGCCATTCACATTTGGATAGATGAAACCAGGAGTGTAGAGTTTGTCACGAAAATAAGCCCAAAGCCAGAAATCACATGGTGGTAAATCAGGTGATCTGGCTGGCCACTCGATGGGACCTCGCCGCCCAACCCATCTTCCGACAAGATTCGTATCCATAATCTGACGGGCAGCTGCAAAGTAATGTGGAGACGCTCCATCATATTGATAAAGCCAATTCCTACCAACGCCATTAATAAACTGTGGCAAAACTTTGTCTCTGAATACCTGCTAATAGCGTTTTCCATCCATCGTATCTCTCGATATGTCAAAGGAAACGAGTCCTCAATAACCAGTGCACGCCCAAACAAACTTTACTTGTTAAATTTGTAAGATAGACTTGAAAACTGGCGAGGACATTTTCTTTGTTGTTGTCTCCTGTCGCCGTTACTGGCCTTCCGCTTCTTGGGTGATCTTTTACCAGGGTCCCTGTTTCCAAAAGTTCGAGCTTCCAGTATTGAAGAGTGGTTGCATTTGGTGGTGATTTATTATATTTTTCTTGAAATAAACGCAAACTTTCTTCACAATTATTATAAGAAGTAGCCTACGATACAAGATACACTTTTTCTTCATTGCTGTAAATGTATCGCTGTAAATGTATCGCATACACTGCAGTGATATCATTCGAATTTCTTTATTATCAACAAATTATTTGTATGCATAAAATCCTTAAAGACTTTTCTTCCACCCTGTATATATATCCTATGAAATGAAAATGAAAACGTTTATTGGCAGATATCACTAATACAATGACAGTTCATATACTAAGGATAGAAATATATACAATTGATTAGAAATAATACTATAATGAAGTTAAGTGGAGCTACAGACAGACGTTTTCGTACCAAGAATTCCATAGCTTAGAGGATAAATGGCAGGACTCATGGATAGCTTGGATGATCAGGTTGGCTGATTTTTTAATTCTTTGCATTAGACTATATTGAGCACGTCTTGTTACCTCCGGGAAGCTCAGGACATTGCGGGTAGCAAACATTTGCGAAGCTGAGCATCTCGGGGGTAATTTATGTAAGATTCTAAAAGACCTGTTGTACAGCAAATTTTGGGTTGTGCCAGAACCGTTTTTATGTCACCCACAGTTGCTGTCCGTATATATTACTGCAGAAAGTACGAAAGAGAATGTCTTTAGCTTCACTTGTATAGAATCGAAAGTTCCTTATAGTCATATTCGCTTTAGCACACAGGCTTCGAGATTGTTTTCTTATATCTGAGCCATCACTCAAAGAGCTGGTAATAGTTTGACCCAAATACTTAAACTCTTGTACTTCCTCAAGTACTTCACCATTCATTTTAAACCTTATATCAGCTGGCTGATTACAGCTTTTAGGATGAAATTGCATAACCTTAGTTTTTGTAACATTAAAAAAATATGTTTCTGTGAATACACCGCAGACCTATAGTAGCTGATCCAGACCTTTAACAGAGGGACTTATTAACACCATATTATCGGCATAAACTAAGTTATTTATTCTTGTGTTATCTATACAACATCCCACTGTTGCCTCATTAAGTGAAGCAATTAATCCGTCAATATACACATTAAACAGCATAGGGGAGAGCAAGAAGCCTTGTCTCACCCAGCAAGAGGAGCCAAAACACTCGGATAGTACATTGCCCCACCTAACAGTGAAAGATTGGTGGGAATACCAAAATTTCAATACGTTTAATATGTACATGGGAACCTTCCTCTCCTAGTTTTTCAAATAAAATATTGTGGTTCACCCTATCATATGCCTTACTTATATCTAGGGAACAGCTATAAATAGTTGAATTACTGTCAATGTATTTAGATATTGTTTCTTTAAGTACATAGATATACAGGTCAGTTGAGTGGTACCTTTTAAAACCAAACTGATTAGATGTCCATAAGAAATCATTTAATCGGCGTAACAAGAGTTTTTCTAGTAGTTTCGAGAATCAGGAAGCGACAGCAATAGGCCTGTAATTATTGCTGGACCGAATGTCTCCGTACTTATTTTTGACCAGGGGCAAGATATATACTCTCATGAACTCTGCAGGGATATACTTTACACAATTGCGAAAAGAAAAATACAATGTAAAGAGTGTATTGGTCCTCAAAAGATAAGGTGATCGAGCACACAGATGACCCAGAAAAAAATAGCGAACTGCTTAAAAGGAACAATTTAACTCTGTGTGTAGCACCCCGAAGTCCAAGAAGAAAATAGAAAAAGCTGATGAATTCTTTGACAGAGATACTAATCAGCCAAGAATGTAACATTTTTATAAGGTAACAGATGATGTGTGTGTGTGTGTGTGTGTGTGTGTGTGTGTGTGTGTGTGTGTTTAAAGCACCATATCGAAATTCTTTGATTTGGTGTAATGGTATGTCATTTCTTTTCAAATTAAATTATTTCCTTTTCCTTTAGCTTAACTTCCAAGTGATGTCAAAGACATTCTCCAACTGTTGCACACACACACACACACACATTTTATATATATATATATAATATATATATATATATATATATATATATATATATATATATATATATATGAAGGCTTGTTCTGGCAGAAGGAAGACTTATTTATTCTTGAAAATTTGAGGAAAGAAGAAAGAAGCGAGAGATAAAACAACGTTTTCAATCTGATAATTTTGACTGTTTCTGTAACTTCTTTCTTTTCCGTTGCATTGATCGATTTATTTGAGTTTTGAAAATCTGCATTCGACAAGACGTTTAGCGTGCGTGTAGTTCGAATTAGAGTTACAGTGTCGTCTAATGTTTCAACACGAAACATTTTGCCAAGCGTCTCAAATCACATTTGGTCGTTCGTCTCGCTATTCATTTGTTTTGCTTTTCTTAAACCGAATCTCCGGTTCAGGGAAAAAAACCTCGAATTATAATCTAGAGCAGTGATTCTGAACCTGGGATACGCGTACATCCAGGGGTACGCGAGGGAATCTTAGGGGTTACGTGACGGGGTTCTGAAAATATAACCCTTTTAATTTTATACACGATTAACAAAGAGCCACAAGTCACACGGTCGTAAAGAAAGTAAAAATCCTCTCTCTCTCGAAAACCAGAAAATCCCTTGAAAGAGTTCAAAGGGTACAGGAGAAGAAAAAGGTTCAGAACCGCTGATCGAGACTCCTAGAGGAAGACTGGTTGTATTATTTAAACCTTTCCTGGTTTTCTCTCAATGTGTATACCAAATTTGGTGCATATTTTCCTAGCCGTTTGGGCGTGTATAAACGAATAATCATCATCATCATCATCGTCCCTATATATATATATATATATATATATATATATATAATATTTTTTTTTTTTTTTAGTTCAGGAAGAACCGATTCGCCTCTATTTAAAGGGCATATCTCAGCGGAAAAACAAAGAAAAAGTGAGAGGAAAGACAGAGGAAAAAGAAAGGGTGGAGGGGACAGTCGAAGTGGAAAAAGACCAAGGATGACAAGGACTGCAGGGTCGAGCCCCATCATCCTTGGGTGCTAGGGCCGGGAGGGCGCACGTGGTATATATATATATATATATATATATATATAGTTTATTATATACACTTTAGGCGAGTTTGAACGATGGTTCAGGATCGACCTGCGGTCGACCACTCTGCATCATCCCACTTTACTTGCGGGATTTGGTGAAGGAGGGAATTGCTGTCTGATCCTCTCTCTCTCTCTCTCTCTCTCTCTCTATATATATATATATATATATATATATATATGTGTGATCTACATTTAACAATATGGAAGAGCCACTAACCTTTCTTCTCGATTCATACCACCTCAGGCTGGTCCTCAAGAAGTTTGAACAGTCGGGAAATTAAATCTGCTTTTTTTTATGAGAAGCCTTTCAAAGTGCAGAGAAAGATATATATATATTGTATACAGGGGCGTACCGAAGGGGGAGCGACAGAGGCGGTCGCCCCCCCTTGGGCCTTGTACCAGTGTCTATTGATGTGCTTATCTCTATAACTATGTACTAAAGTTTGTACAAACAGTTACAGAGAAAAGCACGTTTTTAGTTTGTATATTTTATAGTAAGAATGTATTTTAAATTATTGCGAATTTATTCTATATGCATTAATATAAAATATTAATACTAAACCTGTCATCCCAGGCCAGTGTTACCAGTTAAAAAATTGAAAACCCGCCAAATCATGCTTAAAAACCAGCCCAAACACTGCCAAATGAAGCTTTCATACTATATATATATATATATATACACAAATTTTTTAGTTTACAGTATTTATATTTGTGGAATATTCACACTTTCCACTATTAGTCAAAAAGACGTTATCTGAACTTAAAAACAGTAAAAAATTCGCCAATCCATGACGGCAGATTTTCACCCGCCAATTAGTCTAGAAAACAACCCAATTTGGCGAGAAAGCCGCAGACTTGGCAACTGTGCCCCAGGCATCCTTAGGGCTGTTCAGTGTTCATTGTGATTTTAGTTCTGTTTAGTTCTATGCTCTGTATTGGCGATTTGTAATTCTTGTAATTGTTATCAAGTGCTTCGGTGACCTGCATTTTATACTCGTACACTGTGAAGTGAGCTGCCATCATGGATCTTCATCAATATTTCAAAATAAAAAATGACAGTGATGCAAATACGAATGAAGCTGATCACTGTGCAACAAAATTTAACTTTTTGTCTTTAACACTAACAAAAATACCTTCTCTTTGCTAATTCTGACCTGCTGATTACGAAAAGGGCTTCCAAAATAATGTAGGACGTCAGCATTCAATGTTATCCATGTGTGTATTGTACAATATATGCTTACATTTACATGTATTTAAGTAAACATTACAGTGAATATAACAAAAACAAGGACACTATATAGTAGCATTCAACAACTGAATATATATACTGTAAGTACAGGGTGTCGAGAATTATCTGTACAATTTTTGGCTGTTATTAAAAGTCAACCATGAAGTGTAGAAATTCAAGTTTTATCCCATTTTACAGAAAATCTCATTAAGTTTTTTCTGATACCACGTTTTGACAAGTTTTTTAGAAATGTACGCGGGTGACAGACATTGATGATTTAAAAGCAAGAATCACAGCTGCTATTGAGCGAATTCATGTGGATATGCTGCAGCGTACATGGCAACATTTGGAGTATCGATTGGATGTTTTGCGAATCACTAATGGTGCACATATCGAATGTTTGTAACAACGTTACTTTAATAAAAGAAACTTTTGAAAATACAGATTCTAAATAATCTTGTTTAAGAATTTTACGTGTGTTATCAAGAATTTTATTAAAAGATGAAATTGTACAGATAATGTTCGGACACACTGGAATTTCTAAAAAATTTGTCAAAACTTGGTATCAGAAAAAACTTAATGAGATTCTCTGTAAAATGGGATAAACTGGAATTTCTACACTTCATGGTTGACTTTTAATAACAGCCAAAAATTGTACAGATAATTCTCGGACAACCTATATATATATATATATATATATATATGTTAAACACAGACCGTGCATGGCACAAGGAACTCTTCTGGGAAAATTAAATCCACTATAGTCCGAATAAGTAATGATAAATGACAAATACCATAGTTTTTTTCCCTTTTTCATGATTTTAGCCCGACGTGGGCAACGGGTCTCTCGCAAAGAGATCCCATAAATATAGCTTCCCTCACCAGCTATCTGCAAAGCAGACAGGATCCAGCTTTGGGACGTGGATCTAGGGTTTAAAGCAAACCTAGATCCCTACACTCAGAACCTCTATATAAGTAAAAGACTCGTTGCATTCACGTCGTGTTGAATAAATCAAAGAAAAAGGGGGTAACTATTGTATTTTTAGCCAAAAAAAAACCAAAACTTAAACCTCAACCGGGACATTGAGCGTCCACTTTTCAAGGCACTTATTCGGACTATAGTGGATTTAATTTTCCCAGAAGAGTTCCTTGTGCCATGCACGGTCTGTGTTTAACATATATTGTTCTCAGGGAACCATTCTGAGTTTGTGTATATATATATATATATATATATATATATATATATATATATATATATATATATATTATATATAAAAATAGGTTACTCATGCTTACTCTTACTTACTCTCAATAGTCACAGAACATTACAACATGGAAATAGTTATTTTTTCGATTAGAAGTGATGCATGGCATGCGACTTTCTTTTATATGAAGTTCAAGTTTCTCTCTGAAGAAACCAACAGTAATCGCCCATCATCCCAGGGCTGTATTTGCCCTGATACCTGCGTTCCATCATTATAATGTCCTGGTGAAAACGCTCACAGCACCCAAACTGTCCGGAAAAAAATCCAAGTGAGAGTGCAAGAAATGTAATTTCAGAGACATGCGACATCTCATTGTTTTATATGTATCAAGCAAATTGCTAACTAGCCCTCGGTAGTTTTTTGATTTGTTGTTACCAAGAAATTTATCCACTACCTGTTTAAATGACTTCCAAGCAGCTAGTTCCGTATTGGACAGCTTTTGCTCAAAGTTTTCATCAGAGACGACAGTGCGGATTTGGGGACCAATAAGTTATACCCTCCTTCACCTTTGCATCAGTCATGTGAGGAAAACGTTCTCTCAGATACTGAAATGCCTCACTTTCTTTATCAATAGCTTTCACGAGGTTCTTCATCAATCCAAGTTTTATGTGCAATGGTGGAAGAAGTACATTGTCTGGGTTCACCAATGGTTTATTCCAAACACTTCTCTCTCCAGGTAGGTATGCTCCTCTTAGTGGCCAGTGTTGAACTCGATAATGATCTTTGATAGCCCTGCTGTCCCACAAGCACAGAAAACAACAGTATTTGGTGAATCCACTTTCCATTCCCATGAGCAACCCAATAACCTTCAGATCGCCACAAATTTTCCAGCTGTATTGGTTGTACTTGATGGAATGTAAGATTAACTCCATGCTTTCGTACGATTCCTTCATAGACACTGCATGTGCTACAGGAACTGCTGGCTTTGAGTTACCATTATGCAGAAGAACAGCCTTCAAGGTTACTTTAGAAGAATCTATAAATAGACGCCACTCATCAGGGTTGTGTTCATCACCAAGCTCACGCATTAAGCCATCGATGTCTTTGCAGAAGCACAAGCTGTCCTGGATGTCGAAGAAGCTTGATAGTTATTGACAACGGTTGCAAAATACTGATACTTTTGTACCTGGAGCAAACAAATTCCGTTCATTTACTCGTGAGGCCAGCAGTTCAGTTTTGTCCTTTGAGAGATTTAGGTCTCTTACTAAATCGCATAGTTCTGATTGAGTGACAAGATGTGGATCAGCTTGAAGATGTCGCTCATATAAGTGATCTGTATTTGTTGCCGATTCTTCTTTATCGGATTCATTTTCGGCTACCATTTCTGCCCACTCTGTTGGTACAACAGGAATTGGCATAACTGAATGAGGCACTGGTTTCATGGAAGATGGAATGTTTGGGTAATGTATGTTGTGTTTTGTTTTGCTAGAAAATCCAAAAATCTTCGTCATACAAAAGTAGCAGTCCGCTGTATGGTCTTTTTGTTCTCGCCAAACCAAACCATGGGCACTGCAAAATTAATTTTTCCTTTGCCCTTGAGCCACTGTGTAAGGTTGCTATTGCAAGAGAGAGAAGCAATGTGCGGTACCCAGCACTTATCTTGGTCTCCAAGTTTCACACCGAAATACAGATGGTAGGCTGTTTTCACCAACTCTGTGATATTTCTCCTCCGTGGTTTAGGTGTAAAGGTTCCACACACATAGCAGAAATTGTCCGAACTATTTGATGCAAGAGCGTTTGGATGCCATTTTCACTCTGAAATAAAACACATCAGAAAATATGCACTTCGTTACCGACAACGAGACTGCTCACGGAGCACTGGAGTGGAAGGCAGTTTAGTGAGAGTCAACATCTCTGAGGTGGATTGGCGTCACCGGAAATGCAATAACCAACCAATCAGATGCTTCACAGAAATGAAATGTGACAAGAATGTACGTCATCGATGACATCATAATAACTGACCAATCAGCTTCCTGGTAACCGGAAATCAGAGAATACCTACGGGGCTAATGTGCACTTCAGGGTTCACATAACAATAAAACCTGACGTGATGGACATTTTTTGATAACATCTGAAATCAGTATGCCAAAATTGTATACAATAACGCTTTCTATGCTATGTTAAGAAATCTCTGTTGCACAGTGTAATCAGAGTAAATTTGCCAAATATAGACTTAATCAAATTGACAATTTTGAACAATCTTCTGTAGCAAATAGTACACAGACCAAGACTTCAAATTCTGGTGTCCCAAGTGCCTCTAGTGATTATGCAGCATCAGCAAGCAATTCTTCAAACCCTAATATTGGCTCTAGTAAATGTTTATGTATATACTTTTATACTCGTATGGTATATACACCTTTGTTTTAGTTACTCACATGCCCCCCATTGACCAAATCCTGGGTACACCCCTGACTGTATATATATATATACATATATATATATATATATACATATATATATATATATATATATATCATATATATATATGTGTGTGTGTGTGTGTGTGTGTATATATATATATATATATATTAGGGTGTTTCATAAATTAAAAGTTTGGAAAAATTTAATCCACATGGATCCCCTTGTTCCATTTGCTGAGGAGACTGATAAACCGAAGTATTAATTAAATAGTTTAAAGTTTACGGGTCCCCAGTTTGATGCTCTGGCAGATCATAAACGGAAAAAATTAAACAAAAATCTGTCAATGAATTTTTATTCAACAAACGAATACCATTTCACTACACATTTTCACAAAGATACAAAAAACATAACCACTTCTTGCGAATCATTTGTCCATGAAATCCTTCTTGGTTTTATTCGGGTATTTCGCCCTATGCTGCATCACAGTTTTGAGCAAATACTGCTTCTGCTCTTCGTTCTTCGTCAGAGAACAGTTGAACTCTTTGGTGAGCGCGATGGCTCTTTCGGCCCGATCGTTGACGACAGAGATTTTGTTAACAGTTGCCGCTGCTTGCTTGAAGCCCTCTACTTCAGTCCACTCGGCAACTGGCTTTTTCAAGAATTCTGTGTCCAAGTCGAATGCATGGAAGAAAGCCATCGTCTTTCCTGTCACGAACTCCGCCAGGTGTTTCGAGGCAAGATTCCTGACGTTCTTCCCTTGGGGTCGCTTGAGTTCCTTTTTCGATGCGGGCTTACCCAAACTGACGACCATCTGAGCCTTTTCTTCATCTGCCACATCTGCGTCGAAGAACGCCATGGCAATAAGAGTCTCAGAGATGTACCATAGGTGTCGAGACATGGCTTCTTGCGCAGCGTTAACACACGAATATCCCGACATGGCAAAGGCTTCCGCGTCACGCAGAAATTCCAGATCAACTGCGGCAGCCTTGCTTGAGGTTGCAGCACGAGTCCAACCTCGGATGTAGACGAGGGACACGAAGAGACCTACGGCTGTCAGAGCTTCCAACTCGTGACTCGACATCTTGAACTGCTTCTTCAGTAGAATTACTTTCAAGGAGTAGATGGCTATCGCCATCCATCGAGCGTGATGGTAAGCGCCAGGGGCTCTGAGAAGGAAATCCACCACTTTTGCTTCTCCCAGGAAGATGAGAACCAACTGTAGCAGTTCCTTGTAGTCATCGCGCTGATGCGACGTGCTCACCATCCCTCTCACCAGCAGGACTGACTTCTCCCTCAGTTCCCTCATAGAGTCATTGACTTGAGCAAAATCGTACGGCCGCACGTCCAACCGGTCGATGAACTTCCATTGTGCCTGAAACCTCTTGAAAACGGGTATATCGGGGCCACTTGAAGGGCCGTATGCACGCTTGAAGACGGAGCTGAGGATGACTTCATAGATGTGATGCCGACAGGGGAAGTACATGAGTTCTCTGCCAAGACCTTTCTCAATCAGGACGCAGGCCCCGATATGAATCCCGGTGTTCGACACTGTCGTGTCGAAAGACAGTCCCCGCACGCGCTCTTCCATCCTGTGTTCCTTGACCAGATCCAAGCAAACTCGCGCTATCTTCTCGCCGGTTCCGGACGTCACCTTAGGAACGCCGAGCAACTTCTCCTTGCCGTCGCCAGAGACGAGGACGGCGATCCGGTCAACGCTCTCCTTCCATTGCTCATTGTCAGGTAGGAGCTTACCGTCCCAATGCAAGACAAGAGGCTGACCAGGACAAACTTCGTCGGATTGATAACATTCAGCAGCCACCTTCCTGAGAGCCTTGCGTGTGCGGTACATGGTACTGGCAGAAATGGACAGTTCATCCAAGTCAAAACCTAGTGATTTAGCCGCTGCAGCGTACGACATAGCTGAATCGCGGTACGAAATATTCAGCCGATCGTAGGTAGTCGTCACATCCTGTGAGATCAGATTCCTGCGTCGCTTCTTGGTATTTCCCTTGGAGGAGGATGGAAAAACTTCCACGGTTGGGTCAACGACATCTGAGTCAGTCTCTGACGAAGTTGAAATCACTAAAGCCCCCGTATCTTCTGCAGCTCCTTGTTCCTTCCTGGCCTTCTCCTGTTGTTCCTTAATCTTGTCCAGCCTCTTCCTTTTCCTAATCTCCTTATAGTGAAGCTTCATGTCAACAGGGCCCATGCTGCAGGAATTTGGATCTTCACGCTGCATGTCGAGAAAGTGGATGTCCTCCTGATTCTTCATCATTTCCTTAGCCTGTGAATGAGCAATGTCCATGATCTCCTTCGCTATTGCCTCCTTGAACATCGCCTCCTTCACTCGGAAGGACTCTGCTTTATGTGACTTGTGCTTCACAAGCCGGTCGTATTCCTTGAGAAGGGATTCCATCTTCCTCAAGGTCGAATCTCGACGCATCATGGGGATTCTCGCTCTCTCCCAAAATGAGACAGGCATCCAGGCACAGGTTCAGGCATTTAGTACGTCCAAATTTTTGCTCCTTTTGGTGGTAAAAGTACTTTTTGAGTACTTGCAACTGAGTTGGAAGGCCACTTGATGTGATGTTCGCATCCGTCTGGCCAATAAGAAACACTTCTGTTTTCGCTCTGGTAGACACCTGGAAAAGAAAACAAACTAAATAATTCCACAGAAATAATTTCACATCGTAATTAATTTCATTAATTAAATAAAGAAAAGCAGTAACTGGGACTCGAACCAGTGTCATAGCCGTTTGGCGGCATCGCTCAAGTCGGCGTACACAGCACGCTATCCACTACACCATCTAGGGAGTGGATAGCGTGCTGTGTACGCCGACTTGAGCGATGCCGCCAAACGGCTATGACACTGGTTCGAGTCCCAGTTACTGCTTTTCTTTATTTATAAAACTGATACGTGTACACTACGTTCTCTTTGACAATTCATTAATTAAATAAATTTCAATACCGCAGTAAAATTACATTAATTAGTATCATAAATAATTACCAGCTTAGTTGTCCAATATGCAACAGACTAATTAATTTCATGTAATATTAATAATAAATATCACTACCACAGTAAAATGACAGAAATTAAATAATAATAAATTTCAATACCACAGTAAAATGAGATAATTAGTAGCATATATACCTCCATAGTTGTCCAATAGGCTATACAACACGAACCGCTCAAGTGACGAAGAAAACCGTCTTCACTGCAGGCAGGCGAGAAATGAACTGACAAAAAGTCGTCAAAGTTGGGGACCTCTAAATGCAGCGCGATCTGGTTCAAACTTGCACAAACGTGTTTTTTTGTTCTTTAGAATACGGAGAAACGTGTGGATTAAAACTCCAAGCTCATTTTTATTTTACCCTATAGGTATGAAACACCCTAATATATATATATATATATATATATATAAAAGGGGAATTCCCATTACAGTGTTTTCATGCACGAACCAATCGTCTAAGGCCTAAGCAATAGGATTGCAAACCGCTGTAAATAAATCGTTGTATAAAAGAATTCGGGATAAACAAATGAATACAAAGGACACCAAACAGAAACAGACCGGCTGGTCCCTACGAGGCTGAATATTTAAGGAAGGAAGGATAAAAGATATAAGAAAATGTGAAGATAAGTGAAAATTTTCGAGAAAAGTGAATCCGAGTGAAAATTCTATAGTACTTTTATGCGCTATCAAATGCTTCTAACTGCCGTTTAAGGCAAGATAAGCATCTTCTCTCTTTTTAAAGCACTCACCCTAATTAAATATATATATATACACCATTATTTGCACTTGGAAAATATTGGAGGAACTAGTTCCTAATCTTACTTTGAACACTATAACCATTCAAACAACAGTGAAAAGGAGGAAAACAAAAATGTGTCGTGTTCCCAAATTAAAGGCTAGATAGGGGGCATCCTCAACCCTGAAGGGAAATTGTTTTATTGTCACTGGATCAAGACCGTTCCACCAACTGCCCAAGGAACTAAGGAACACGAGTGGTGTCGCGGTGGATATCTTCAAAAGGAGACTAGAAGCTTAGCTCAGAACAACTCCAGATGAGCAGGAAGTACTTAGCTATGTGAAGCGGAGTGCGCATATATGTTGCATATAGGCATCTTGGTGGTGTAGTGGTTTGCATCGCTGACTACTAATCCATCGGCCCCGGGTCCGATTCCCGGTGACGGCAGGCGGCGCGCAGCAAACCTAGCTGTTTATCCTTCCATACAATAATGTCGTGTATTGGTTTTTATAGGATAATAAACTGATTAAAATTGTACGAAATTTACACGTGTACAGGGTGTTTGTTCGAAAGGTCCCGTCACCCCCACACTATGTACATATTGCAATACGAATTTTATTTTTGTGTGATTAATTGTATTTATACTTATTGGTAGGTGTAATTTAAGAAACAAGTCACTCGCAACAATTACTTTAATTACAGTAAATACAGTTACGAATTACAAGTACAAATCAAGAATATCTGTGTGTGCACCATCATTTTCGTAACAAAGGATTATGCGCCTCCATGTGAGAATCAGTGTGAGAATCGACGCAGCATTGCTAAGTGTTTGCATCAAATGCATCTCGAACAGCGTGTTTCAGTTCCTCTGTTGTGCGGTAATGCACCCAGGATACGTTCTGCTTGACGAAACCCCATAACGCATTGTCACATGAAGACAGATCTGGACTTCGGGGGCGGCCACTCAGGAAGGACAGACAAATGTTGCGAGCCACGGCCGATCCATTTGTCTCTGAACACTTCGTTGAGAAATTCCCTCACATTAATGGCAAAATGAGCCGGAGCCCCGTCTTCTTGAAACCACACCCGACCAAGCAGCCCTAAACGTTCGAGTTCAGGCACAAACCAGTCCCGTAACATGTTGAAGTAGGCAGTTTGGTTGACAGGACCCTCAAAAAAATATGGACCAAACAAGTTCCTGGCAGACACTGCACCCCATATCATTACGTGCGGTGGATGGTGTTCCAATTCCTCATTTTGACGCTACGGTAAATTGCACATTCGTCAGAAAAAATCACTGTTCCACGTGCAGGAATTGTTGGAAAAACGATCAAAAATCGTTCACAGGCTTCATATCGTTTCTGCATGTCTCGTGCCGAGATCTTTTGTCATGTGATCTCTCATTGTGGATATGGGGACTACAAATTCTTGTAATCGTTTCCGAAGTGATTTTTTTCGGTAAATGAGCCACCGATGCAATCACACCTTCACATTGTTCTGCTCGCGTTGTTGGTCTTCCCGACCGTGGTCTGTCCTTGATGGAGCCAGTTTCAAGCACCTTTTTCTCCCACCGTAATACCGTCTTGTTCGGTGGTGCAGCCTTATTGAATCTTGTGTCGAAGTCATTCTGGATATCATGTATCGTTTTTCCAGTATGTGACCTTTCATGAACCCATGTGCTCATCGCTACCCTTTCCTCCAGATTGTAAGTGGACTGGTCTGGCATTGTTCACACAACTCTAATACCTGGAAAAGAAAAAAATGTCAATGAATCACATATAAATTCAATTAATCAGACAAGAATACGAGTAAAATTGGTATTACAATATGTACATTTTGTAGGGGATGACGGGACTTTTCGAATACCTTATAGAATGTAAATTCTTTGAAATATAAAATACTATTTGGCAACACTAGAAATGCGCTGAGGGCAAGTCTCGGACACAGTGGGTGTTTTGTCCGATTAAGAGGGAATTGTGATTTAAAGTTAACTAAAAACTCTCTCCACGATCAAAACAGTAAATTATAAATCCGCATTCGTTTTTCCCCATCCTGTTCATTGTTTGAACATAAATAAAAATCAGAAAATAATGATAAATTGTCGTCATTTTCCCACGTCCTCGCTTTGTTCGTTCTTAGTTCAATGGCGGGCCATGCTAACCGGCTACCCGTTTATTTTCACAATCTTAATGGAGTCCGACTCGACTCTGCATTTTCTCTTGAGTCAAATCTTTGATTATTTTTTTGTACATCGGGTCTTCCGTCGTCGGCAAATTCATCTCGTTTTCTTTTTTAGTATCGGAAAGAGAGAGAGAGACTTGTTTCAATTTTGAAAATCCCGTCCGCGGCTCAATTTTCTGTCTTTTTCCCTTATAAAGCCTATCGATGTTGTTAATAAAAAGGAGTTTAAAAATTTTAGGTTTAGTTGTTTCGGCATTAAAATTAATAAATTATGCACTTAAATAAAATTACATTATTTTAGTTGTAATTAAAGGGTGATTTATGCATTTTTATACAGTAGGACTAAAATTTTGGAGAATTCTCTCTCCTCTCTCTCTCTCTCTCTCTCTCTCAATAGGGACAGATAATTAATAGGGAATTAGGCAAAATTAATATCAAGAATAAGAGTTGCCCTATCATTGTCCATGTTGGTGGCAATGACGTTTTTCTGGGAGGGACAAGAGGGCAGACAGAGTCCATTATAAAAGAATTCAAGAACCTAACTGACAAGGTTAGGGATAGGACAGACATGGGTATGGTCGTAGGAATTCTCCCTCGAATGCGTACTAGTGACTATACTCTAAGTAAAGCCATTGGCATAAATAAAAGAGTTAAACGCATGTGTGATGAAAAAGGCCTAAAGTTTGTCGATTTTTGGCCTACATTCTACGGAAATGGGGAATACTTTGGTTCGGACGGGATACATTTTAACCAGAAGGGGAAAAAGAAGTTTGGTGATTTACTGAACATTAATTTGTATAATCCTTTTAAACTAGGACCCCCCAAACCAGCAATTGATCCTGCTCCCCAAACAGTTAAACCTACTCCCCCAGCAGTCGGTCCTCCTCCCCCAGCGGTTAGTCCCCCTCCCCCATCGTTAGTCCCCCTCCCCCATCGGTTAGTCCCCCTCCCCCATCGTTAGTCCCCCTCCCCCATCGTTAGTCCCCTCCCCCAGCAGTTAGTCCCACTCCCCCAGCAGTTAGTCCCACTCCCCCAGCAGTTAGTCCCCTCCCCAGCAGTTAGTCCCACTCCCCCAGTTAGTCCACTCCCCCAGTAGTTAGTTCAACTGCGTCGGGAAACGACTCAGGCCAGTTAGGAAAAATTACAACTTAAAATCACTCAAAACTGTGCACTTCAATGCTAGGTCAATTAGAAACAAACTAATGGAATTTTTAGCGCTTGTCAAAACTGAGAACTTTGATATCATCGGAATAACGGAATCCTGGATTCATTCTGAATCAAGGGATTTTGTAGGAGAATTTGAAATGGTAGGTTACAAAATGTTTCACAAAGATAGGAACGGAAAGGAAGGCGGCGGTGTACTTTTGTATGCTCGGAACTCCCTGCACCCGGTAAACAGTAATATCGTATCTTCTCATGAAATGATGGGAATTGGTCTAAACCTAAATAATAAAGTAGTGCAGCTACTTCTAGTACATAGACCACCTCACTACCCCGTTGATAAGGATATAAACTTGTATAACAAATTAAGCAGAATAGTGAATAATAAGATCAGTGTGATTTTTGGTGATTTTAATTGTGGTAATGTAAATTGGGAAAACAAAACAGCTGATGCTGAGGGCTCAAGACTGTTGGAATTTGCCGATGATAACTTATTAAGTCAATGGGTTGACGGGTCTACAAGGGGTAATAATAAACTAGACCTCATATTCACGAACGAAGATGACCTAGTCTCTAACCTGACTATTGGTGAAAATTTAAGTAACAGCGATCATAATTTGATTAGGTTTGACCTCAGGGTTCCAGTTAATACACGCGAAAAGACTCGTGAAAGACTGGATTTCTCGAGAGCAAATTTTGAAAGCTTCCAAAGTAGCTTAGACACACTTGACGTTCTAATAAGTGAGGATGTCAATGTTACCTGGAGCTCATATAGGGATCAATTTAGAATATTACAGAACACTTTTATACCCACTAAAATGATTTCCTTGTCAACAAAGTCACCGAAATGGTTTAACAACGAAATTAGGAGGGCTATTACGGGAAGAAATAGAGCCTACAAACTACTTAAGTCGCATTTCAACCACACTAATTCAGAAAACTATATAAACCTACGTAGGAGGGTTAAGTCCTTAATTAGATCAGCCAAACGTGATGAAGAAGCTAGAGTTGCCTCACTCTGTAAAGTTAACCCTAAAGAATTTTTTGCCCATGTTAATAGCAGAAAGCCAATTAAAAATTCTGTAGGCCCCTTAAAGTATAGAAATGGCGTACTGAAATTCGGTGATAAAGATATAGCTAATATGTTAAACGAGTTCTTCGTTACAGTCTTCACGGAGGAAGACACAATAGAAGTGCCAAGTCCTCGGATTACATATGCCGGTGACCATCCCGTAGAGACCATAAGTTTTACGAGAAATGAGGTACAGCAATTAATTGATAAGATGAACAAATACAAATCACCTGGCCCCGACTTATTTCTTTCAAGGGTATTAAAAGAGGTTAGCCACAATGTTGTTGACGACTTAGTAACCATATTCAAACAATCAATCGAGTTAGGGAAAGTTCCAACCGACTGGAATTTAGCAAATGTAACACCAATCTTTAAAAAGGGTGATAGAGAAAATCCTTGTAATTATCGCCCGATCAGTTTAACATCAGTTGTCGGAAAACTGTTGGAATCCATCATTATAAAACGTATTGTGTATCACCTTAAATCTAACAATCTAATTTTTTATTCTCAACATGGATTTAGGCGACATAGGTCCTGTCTGACAAACCTGTTAGAGTTTTTCCATAATATGCATACACTGTACGATGCAAGTAGGGCAATAGATATAGTGTATCTCGACTTTCAAAAAGCCTTTGACAAAGTCCCTCACGCTAGATTGATAGCTAAAGTCAAAGGACTAGGAATCACCTGGCTCGTTTCCAACTGGATTGAGGATTGGTTAAAAGATTGAAAGCAGAGAGTGGTAATAAATGGAGTGGCTTCGGAGTGGGCGCCCGTTACCAGTGGTGTCCCACAGGGTTCCGCTCTGGGTCCTTTACTTTTTATCATCTATATTAACGATATAGACGTCGGGCTTCTAAGTGCAATCTCCAAATTTGCAGACGATACGAAATTAGGAAGTAGTGTAGGTACTGAGGAGGACGTAAGAACGCTTCAGAACGATCTTGACAGGTTGGGCGAATGGTCTGCTACTTGGCAGATGCCATTCAACTTGGACAAATGTAAGGTAATGCATATAGGTTATAAAAACCCGAAGACCGATTACTCTCTCTTGGGAAGGAACTTGACTGAGACCGATCTAGAGAAAGACTTATGAGTCTATATCAGCAACGATCTGAAACCGTCGAAGCACTGTGCAGAAGTCGAAAAGAGGGCCTTAAAATTATTAGGTTATATTAAAAGACAGTTCCAGTTTCGGAACAAGGAGACTGTAATATCTCTTTATAATTCTCCAGTCAGACCTGAACTGGAATACTGTGCGCAGTTTTGGTCTCCATCCCTCAGGAAGGACATAGAAAGTTTAGAAAGAGTACAAGCAAGGGCTACAAAATTGATCCCTTCAATGAGAATGCAAAGCTACCAACGGAGATTGGAGCGCCTAAATCTGTTTAGCTTAGAGACGAGGAGGTTGCGGGGTCAGCTTATTCAAGTCTTCAAGATGCTCAAAGGAATAGACAGGGTAGATTACAGAAACTTATTCTCACTTAATGCCAATCCGACAAGAAATAATGGGTTTAAATTGGAACTAAAGACATTTAGGACCTCTGTCTGCGGAAATTTCTTTTCCTATAAAATAGTTAATATCTGGAACCAACTTCCCTCAGAGGTTGTTTCCAGTCAAAGTGTAAATGTGTTTAAAAATAGGCTAGACAAAGTACTGAATACTGTCATAGTTTAAGATTAAAACAACAAAACTCTGCAGGAGTTCGCTTGCACAGTGTCTCTGTGAGCAAGTTAAATATAGAGCTATTTATATATTCTCCACTTTCCTGTAAAATTTCCTTGGCTACTTTTCCAGGGTCAAGGTATTTTCTTCAACCTTTTTCCGTACCTGCCTCTGGCAGGGAGGGAGCGGAGGGTGGGGAGAGAGCCTTCTACTTTTCTATCCAGTTTTCTACTACTGCTAGGATAGTTGAAAGAAAAATAAACTTTTAATAACAGGAACCTCCCAGTGTGTACCGAAAGGTCTTTGAGGCTTCCTCTTGTCCTTGTAACTCTCTCTCTCTCTCCGCACGGGGTATAAAGGTTATGGTTCTCTCTCTTTCGGGAGGGCGGGTGAAGTCTGTTGTACATTCCTGTCCCGTGGGTTACTAGGACCCCATCCCATCCCTACTCTGTCCTTTCAGCTTAGGTTAAGGGTGCTCTCCTCTGACTGACTGAAAAAACTTTTCTTTTAGTATTATGTCTTTTTCTCTACCTTTACTATAAGGACCCTGCTGCTACCTCATGCGTGGGAAGAGAGGCTTTGGAACCTCTATAAATAACACCATTTAACGCTCGTAGGTCATAAGAGACTGGGATGGAGGGGTCTCAGGCGTAGGAGCGCGATGAATGGAGTGTGGCTAGTACCCCGTTAAGCCCATTCCT
Source organism: Bathynomus jamesi (assembly GCA_023014485.1). Taxonomy (NCBI): domain Eukaryota; kingdom Metazoa; phylum Arthropoda; class Malacostraca; order Isopoda; family Cirolanidae; genus Bathynomus; species Bathynomus jamesi. The sequence goes on from JAJOZX010002770.1 coordinate 53,412, forward strand.
AACGCGTAATGGCCTGACCAGCCCCCTGCGACCATTCTTTGGTGACCAGTTGATGGTGCTTGGCTGTATTGCTCTTAGGTGAGAGACCTTTACTGCCCAGCTGGCTGCCAAACCAGCGGAAAGGCTCGGGCGTAGCTGCAGGGTCTGATGGGATATCCCTTGAACACTAGATTCTAAGAGTCTGGCCGTTTGTGAGTGACTAGTAGGACTTAGTAAGGAGCTGCATCTCGCTGTCGCTCCTGGCGGGAAATCCGTGACGCCTGCGTAGCGAATGTTTGTCAGTTCGTAGCTGCGACACGTTTGCGACTGTCCGGCCCTGGGGAGACCTTTGGTCGGTGTGGCAGCAGTGAGAGGTGTAGTCTTCTGAATGGGATCATCAACACTTGCAGGTAGGCGGATGCAGCTTGCGCGTGAAGAATTCACCCCCCTTCCTTTTCCCCCCCTTCCTTTTTTATGTAATGGTCAGAACGTTTTGGATGGTTTACATTGCTATAACGCTTTATCTTATTCAGTGTATTCGGAGTTAGAAAAAAAAAAAAGTTACAATGACTGGACCGCAGAAACTGAAGGCTGAGTGTGCGAGGTGTGGAGTAAACCAGTGGGTGACGAACTTCAAAGCAGCTTGCTTCGAAAAGATCAACCACTCCAGCATGTGCCGCTTTTGCGAACTCATGCAGTTGTACGAGAAGCTAAAGGAGAGGATCCGGCAGCTCGAGTCGTCCAGATCGACTGTTGTAGGTGCGGCGGTCGCTGACGCGGCTGCGCCCTCCACCCTGGAGCTTACTGATAGGATATCTGCCCTGGAAAGGCAGTCCAACGGTGGACTGGACAGAGCTCGGGACCGCGGAGAAAGGGTAACGGTGCAAAATCAGTGTCAGGAATCGTCAGCGACCCACGTGGAATGCTCGGAACCGCGATGCAAGGTGAAGGGAAGGGAGGGCACAAAGAAGGGGCCGATAGAGAAGGGTAAGAAAAGGCCGATAAAGAAAAAGGGTGGGAAGGGGCCTTCTGGTGGCCCAAAGAAACCGAAGGAAGTAGCTGCCGGTCGGGGTGGGTCGGGTGGTGGAAGTGCTGCTGAGTCTACGGGTGACGACGGGTATCGAAAGGTATCGGGCAAGAAGGCTGCGAAGCCGAAGCCTGATACCCCGGTTGCCCCTGACAGGACCTCCAACCGCTTTACTCTCCTGTGCGCGAAGGAGGAAGACACCGTTTTGAATGGGGACTCACAGATCAGGGGCCAGGAGAAGTACTTTGCTTCTGAAAACCGGAACAGGAGGAAGGTAAGGTGCTTACCAGGGTGGGGAACGGCGCACTTAAGGAAGGAGTTAAAGAAGCTGCGTGTGGCTAGTCGGAGGACTGCGATCGTTGTCCACGCTGGTGACAACGACCTATTCCTCGAAGCGGTAGGATAGGTTTGACAGAAGGGATCATCACCGAGATCAGGTCTCTTACGGATAAGCTAAAACTTAAGACAGGTAGGGGAATGTTGATGGGTATTTTACCGCGGATGAATGCCAGTGACCACGAGCTCAGTAAGGTCATTGGCATCAACGAGAAGGTGCAACACTTGTGCGTCCCACTGGGCGTGA
>JAJOZX010002770.1:60000-152500 GCA_023014485.1 Bathynomus jamesi
TGCCCTGAGGGGGCACCTTCGCATGCTAACTAACGAAAATATCACGACCTAACCTAACCAATCGTCAAGGGCGTACAGTTGACCTAACGATTTGAAAATTACTTTGTTTATTCAGAATACAGGAATTGCTTTAGTAAATTCTTTGTTTTAGTAAATTAATTTTGGTTCTTTAAATTTATTTTTCATTTTTTTTATAGGTAGGCTGACTCTTTTTGCTTTCTTTCACGCGTTTTAATGCAAATTCCATAGGTGAATTTTTTTAATGGATACGCGGGTTGGTTAAATTTTTATTCTGAAATTACGTTTTATTATCATAAGATGTGTTTTTGGTTTAAAATTTTAATTGTGGATATTAAGAGTGGAATTGTTTTTCTAACGCTAACGCGTTTGTATAGAAAATATTACAAAATTATTTCATTATGTAATGCAGTTTGGTTCGGATAGGAATATTTATACATAGGTTCGCTTACAAAAAGTGAACATTCGCTTCATGGTTGAGCTGTATTTTTTGGTTCGTATCTTTTCTTATTTATAATAAAAATAAAAAATTGTAATTAGTTTCACTTTAAAACTATGAATTATTGGAATTACTGGGATTTGCAAGTTATGCTGGGTTTCGTGTTGAGGAAGAGTGTTGTCTCTCAGATGTAATTTGTAAATTATAAGTTTTCTTCCTGTGAAATTTAGCGTTGCAGGTTCGAATTAATGTACAGGGTATTTATAAAGTCCCTATCTATTTCAGTGAAAACGTAGTAAAAAGGGTAAAATTCAATAACAATAAAATAGAAGGCATACATTTAATGAATACTTAAGCATATGATTCTACATGAGCACCATCAGTATCCCTACAGAGTTCGAATCTGTCAGCAGTATTGAGGAACACATTTTGGAGCATGACAGGGGTTATTTTTGTAACTGCTGTTACGATACGAGCACGTAAATCTTGCAGATCTGTAACCCTCGTTTGATAGACGTTTGATATGATAAAGCCCCATGCAAAGAAATCCAAGGGCGTTAGGTCAAGAGATCGAGCCGCCCAGGGCCTGTTGTCTCCACGTCCGGTCCACCGATTTGGAAATCGTTCATTTTGGTACTCCCGAACAATGTTTGCATAATGACAAGGTGCCCCATCTTGTTGAAAGACGACGGTGTTTAAAATGCCATCTGAATGAAGCTGGAACATTTAGGTGCTAGTATCGTAACAGCAGTTACAAAAATAACCCCCGTCATGCTCCAAAATGTGTTCCGCAATGCTGCTGACAGATTCGAACTCTGTAGAGATACTGATGGTGCTCTTGTAGAATCATATGCTTAAGTATTCATTAAATGTATGCCTTCTGTTATATTATTATTGAATTTTACCCTTTTTGCTACGTTTTCACTGAAATAGATAGGGACTTCATAAAAACCCTGTATTAAGTTAATTTTCGGTATTAATATTTAAATTTTGTTATTTAATGATTACACTGTGTAACACTGATTCTGTTTATATAGAATTTTTATGTTTTTATATGCATTTGTGGGCGCTGAGTCCAAATCTGGCCTTGGTTTGTGTGTATCATCAATGGTTTCTGAGATAATCCATTTTTCATGTTTTACCAGTATAATGTTATTATGGGCGCAGCAATATCAGAATAATCAGGAATTGTTGAGAACAATCCGGATGTTCGTTAACAGTTTCTTGCTCTAGAAATTGCCCGAAACTTCCACTGTGCTATATAAAGAAGAGCGCAGAGTCTGAGAAGTCAGTAAGTGTGAGCACACAAAGAAAGCAGGTTGTTTGTCTGATGGTTGCCAGCACTCAGGTACTGTGTTTCTGTGCTGACGATTTGAGTGTTATCGATCCTTTCTTATTGCGAACATTATTTCAGTGTTGTGAATACATCTTTTTTCTGGAATCTGTAATCTGTTGCAGATTTAATAACGATTCTCTCTATATCTGCAGGTTATGATTAATGTAGTACAGTTTGGTAAAGAGAATGGCAACTGGAGCTTGTAAACACTCGCCAAATATATTCTGCTACGTTTGTGGGTATTACATAGGCTCCAAGCAAGTATCGCACAAGATTGTGAAAGGCACCAAGTTCTGGATCACGTATCGGCTCTATTTTGGTATGCCTATGGGTGACCAAGATAAGCCCTGGGCACCCCATGTGATCTGTGGAAGCTGCCGCTCGACACTTGAAGGGTGGCTGCGGGGAGTACGCAAGGCAATGCCCTTTGCGGTACCCAGAATATGGAGAGAACCAAAGAGCCACCACGACGATTGCTACTACTGCATGGTAGATGTTTCTAAGTACAGGAAAGTTAAAGGAAGACAGACTCTTCAGTATCCAAGCATAGCGTCATCCATAGCTCCTGTATCACATGGCGAAGGTCTTCCAATACCACGTCCACCAGAACAGGTATCTATCCATTACTTTACCTTCTGTACTTACGGACTGTGGGTCATTATGTGTCGATTTTTCTTAGTGCTGATGCTCTTCTACATATATAGGTATGCCTATATTTTGTTTCTTTGCTTTGCAGGTTGAAAATGAGGATGCAGCTAGCTCATCTGAGATGTCGGCTGGTGAGGACAGTCATGATGAAGAATATACAGTAACTTTCAGTACAAACCCTCACTTTCCGAATCAGAAGGAATTGGACGACTTAATTAGAGATTTGGGTCTGACAAAATCAGGGTCTGAGCTTCTGACCTCCAGACTCAAAGAGGGGAATTTGCTTGGAGAAGACTGCAAGAGCACTGTATACCGAAAGCGGCATGAAGAGTTTGCAAGGTTCTACGATGTCAATGGCTCTCTCTGTTATTGCAGCGAGGTTAATGGTCTATTCATAGCTACTGGGTTAACACATATACCCTCAGAGTGGCGCCTGTTTATTGACAGTTCAACTCGAAGTTTAAAAGCTGTTCTACTCCACAATGGGAACAAATATCCATCTATACCAGTTGCACATTCTGTTCAAATGAAAGAGAACTATGAAAATGTCAAACAACTGCTCACTCAAATCAGATATGAACAATATAACTGGGACGTGTGTGGTGATTTCAAAATGATTGGTTTCCTGTTAGGTTTACAAGGAGGGTTTACTAAATATTCATGTTTTCTTTGCTTGTGGGATAGCAGGGCTTCAACTGAGCACCATAAAATAGTTCATTGGCCTCCACGTGAAGGACTGCAACCAGGAAAGTACAATGTACTCAGGGAACCTCTTGTGAAGCCTGACATAGTTCTGCTACCACCTCTCCATATTAAGTTGGGTCTGATTAAGCAGTTCGGAACTGCGTTAGATTTTGGAGGGGAAGTTTTCCAACAGATTCGGGTCATGTTCCCTAAACTCTCTGAGGTCAAAGTCAAGGCTGGCATCTTTGTAGGACCACAAGTCAAGGCGCTGTTGAATTCAAAGAACCTTGAAGCCAAGATGACTCCGATCGAAAAAGAGGCTTGGTGTGCTTTCCCTGATGTGGTTCGTGGGTTTTTAGGCAACCATAAAGCACCAAACTATAAGGAGTTAGAGTCAAACTTGATTAAGTGCTATGGCAAAATGGGGTGCCGTATGTCTTTAAAATTACACTATCTGCATTCACATCTAGACTTTTTTCGTGATAACTTGGGCGATGTGAGTGAAGAACATGGCGAAAGATTCCATCAAGATATTCAAACGATGGAGAAAAGGTACCAGGGCCATTGGGATGCTTCCATGATGGGAAACTATGTATAGTCGCTGATCAGAAAGGATAAGAATGTTCATACGCGGAAGTCGCGTTCTTCAGTGTATTTTTAAGGAACCCACACTGCATAACGAGGCTTGTTATTCTCTTATCGGTTCTCCTCATGATATACAGGGTGTCCGAGAATTATCTGTACAATATTTGGCTGTTATTAAAAGTCAACCATGAAGTGTAGAAATTCTAGTGTTGTCCCATTTTACAGAGAATCTCATTATGGTTTTTCTGATACCAAGTTTTGACAAGTTTTTTAGAAATTCCAGTGTGTCCGAACATTATCTGTACAATTTCATCTTTTAATAAAATTCTTGATAACACACGTAAAATTCTTAAACAAGATTATTTAGAATCTGTATTTTCAAAAGTTTCTTTTATTAAAGAAACGTTGTTACAAACATTCGATATGTGCACCATTAGTGATTCGCAAAACATCCAATCGATACTCCAAATGTTGCCATGTACGCTGCAGCATATCCACATCAATTCGCTCAATAGCAGCTGTGATTCTTGCTTTTAAATCATCAATGTCTGTCACCCGCGTACATTTCTAAAACACTTATCAAAACGTGGTATCAGAAAAAACTTAATGAGATTCTCTGTAAAATGGGACAAAACTGGAATTTCTACACTTCATGGTTGACTTTTAATAACAGCCAAACATTGTACAGATAATTCTCGGACACCCGGTATATTATATCCTTTGCACCATTTTGGGTTTGTCAAACAATTTTGGTTCAATAAACATTAATTTACAATAGTGTTTTTATTTTCAGAAAATATTTGTTAGCCTTCTTTATATACTTTGCCATATGAAAAGTGTGATAACCTATTTTTTTGAAACGGTTGATGATAGAGCAAAACCAATATCATTTTTGGAATCGGCGCCCCGAAATCATTAAGAAACGACAGAAAAATCACAACAAACAGAAAATTTTTCAAATTTTGTTACCCAGTGTTATTTTTGGGTTCATGTGTTATTTTTTAAACTTTATTTGGGTTTACTCGTACAGATGGAGCTTTAGACTGATTGCTCACCAGAGGGAGCATTTTTAAATTGTCAGTGACGTTTTTCTGGCAGCTTGGAGACTCGTGTTGTCAGAGGCGTCATTTGGGGGGGTGAGGGGCGGTTGCCCCCCCCCCCCCCAAGCTCACCAGCGGGACCTCCAAGGCCTTCCAAATGATAGTTTCTTAAAAAAGGGCACGTAATATTTTCTGGATTACCAATATAATGAACTGCTTACAGTTTAAAAACTTTTTAGAATAATTTGAATAAAATAATTACAATGAATTTTGACAAAAAAAATTGAAAACTCTGACTAACGTCCGACGTCACATTAAACAAAAAACAAATGAGCGCAAGAGCATCGGAGCTTGTGATGTGCTGGTGTCAGTCCACCAGCATCCAAACGAGAGGGTAGGGACAGGGACTCGACAAGGGGGTTGGGGCAGAGACGGTTGACATTTAAACTGCCTCCGTCGTGAAGGAAAGTCATATCTCATGTGACGTAATAGAAAACGATTTTTTAGAATTAGGCACACTTAATTCTATTGCACACTCGTATCAGAGCATTGGTGTGGATGAAATCCTTCTGCAATCTCAAATTTCTGTTGCCAAAAGACATTTTACTAACAAAAGTGAAAAGTCAAAGAATCTGATTCAGTTGTATAAAGAGCTAAGACCTTTACAATAAGCTTATTCTGAAATTTTGAAAATTTTGAAAATAATCATCACTCTTCCAGTAACTACTGCTAGTAATGAACGGTTGTTTTCTGTGTTGAGTTTGGTGAAAAACTATTTACGAACTACGATGTGAGATGATCGACTGAATAATTTGCTTCTGATGGCCTCTAAAAAAGAAGTGGTCAAAAACCTTAATTTTGAGGTTTTGGTTGATGATTTTGCGAAAATGAAGTCTAGAAGATATCCTCTACTACATGAGGTGATATAAATTTTATGATTTATTGCTTAACTTAATAATTTCATCGTTAACTGTAAATAACCAGTCTAGCTGATACCATTTGATCATTCTTGTTTATATTAATTTGATTATAAAGTACATTGTGAGTAGCACTTAATAAATTTTGACATGTGAGGGAGCTCTCACTGCCTTCTTCGCCCCCTCCCAAGCCAATTTGAAGTGATGCCCTTGCGTGTTGTCCGCTCCTCGACTAAGGGTTGAGTTGGTTCATTGTTGTTGTGAGTTGATGACGTGAAGCTTTGGTTTTTATTTTTGTCTTTTGTACTGCATCAATGTTATTTCTGAAAATAGTTTGAAAAATAGTATTTTTAAAAATTATAATTATGGTTACTACGTATGGGCGCATTCATATTTATATACAATGCAGTATTGGTTGGTTGTGTTTGTTTGATAATATATATTTTTATTCTCTTTCTCGATGTAACATGCCATAAGTTACTTTATTGGTAGCTCGGGTGCGATCAAAGTTTGTGAAATTCTGTAATTTTTGCCATATTTTTTCCTTACATTTGGCCAGAGCACATTATGGTTAATTTTTCTTAGTGAAGTGTTGAGAAAATTTTGTAAATTAAATGTGAAAAGTAATAATCAGTACTAGTACAAACTTTTAGATATTTCTTTTCAAAATGTGAAGAGGCTCAATTTGAAAACAACGAAATTGAATTCGGATTACACTGATTGCATTTAGTTCACCCGAAGAAGGTGATCGATCACTGACGTGACGTGACGAGACGAGACGAGACGGAGAGAGAGAGAGAGAGAGAGAGAGAGAGAGAAGGAACGGGATGCGCTGCGAGTTGAGTGCAGGACAGTTTCGAGCGAATTTGGTCTACTGGTATTTTTTGGGTGGTCATAGTCCCACTGTTTCGATGCTTGGCTGATTGTGGTCTTACTACTAGGTGGTCAAACCACAAGAGTTTGAACGTGTGTTTAAGGCTTTACTGCCCATGCAGGTACACAGTAGGTTCGTTGAAACTGCCTACGGCCAAGTGATCGTTTGATCAATGACATGTAGAAAGCCTTTCAGCTGGACGTAGCAGAAGATCAGCGCTCACTGAAAAAAGTTGAAAGAAGAGTGGCGATTTTCTTCGTCGACTTCTAGGATAGCAAATTCCGTCCAATTCCGGTACGTGGTTCAAATTTCAGTATATCTTCATCCCCTGATCCTCTTCGAATTGGATGACACCTTTTTTCGCCATTTTTCGGAGAGAGAGCGGAATTTCAAAGCGTGCTGATCTTTTGCATGGTGATGCAACCCCTTGCATTCCAGCAAAGTGAGCAGGAGAGCTGCGATTGAAAATTTAAAAGTCTGTTGTCAGCTTTCGACAGACACAAAGAGAACGAATGCTTCTGAACAACGTTCAGAAACTGATGTACACCGAATACACCAGTACACATTTGAAAACTTGTCGATCGATTTTTACAAACTAGTTGGTGATTCTATATAATTTGAGTGCGCTGATCTCAAAAATATAGTTAGTTTTTCCCTATCACGTATGGTTTCTTACTACAGGGTGTGTCATAAATCCCCCATTTATCCCCAAATGTGAACCATCTTATCGAGACCAACATTGGATTGCACATGCTAAACCATAAATTTTGTTGTTATAGACTACAGTAACGCTTACATAATAATGTAGGGTAAATATATATAACAACCAGTCCCGTTCCCAGCAAAATACTCTCTCCCCTCCCATCAATGGGTGGTTAACATTTGGGGACAGATGAGGTATTACAACACCCCTTGTAGCACGAAATCTTTAGGTGATAGAGTAAAACCTAATTAAAGCAGAATTAAATAGCTTCTAGCTCTTGGACAAGCATATTGCTTGTTTATGAAAGAATAAAAAAATAACTGAAAGAAACAAAATATATTTACCTTCTTTACTTGCAAACATTTCAGGACTTATTCCAAAGACTTAAGATTACGAAGGTAGATCTGACTAATGACGACTAAACTGGTGCTTCTTTGATGTTGTCTTATGCTGTGCGTTAGACTGATCTCGTTGCAGACACCAGCAGTAATTCGCCATCATATTTGTATGCAATCTTCCTTGATATCTTCTTTCCATGGTTTTGATGTCCTGGTGAAATCGTTCCCCTTGCTCCTCACTGACATCTCCGAGATTTTCGGGAAAACGGTCAAGATGCGAAAATAAGAAGTGAACTTTCAGGCTCATGTTGCAGCCTAAGGCGCAAAACTTTTTAAGCATATTTTCCACCAGTCTTTCATAATTTTGACTTTTGTAGTTTCCCAAGAAGTTTTCAACAACATCTTTGAAACCAAGCCATGCTTCTTTTTCTTTATTGGTCATTGTGTTCAGGAAATGATCGTCTGTCAATAACTTTCTAATCTGAGGACCTATAAAAACACCTCCCTTTATTTTCTCGTAGCTAATCTTTGGATATTTTGAACAAATGTACTTGAAACACACACCTTCTCTATTCAATGCTTTGACATACTGCTTCATCAAGCCTAACTTAATGTGCAAGGGTGGTAGGAGGATTTTATTTGGTTCAACTAGATGTTCATGTAAAATGTTATTTGATCCTGGGGTAAGATTCTCTCTAGGAGGCCAAGTTTTCCTCTTCTAGTGCTGGTCACGTGCTCGACTATCCCATTCGCAGATGAAACATGGCATCTTAGTGTATCCTGATTGCTGCCCAAGTAACATGCAAAGGACTTTGAGATCCCCACACAATATCCATCTGTGATTTTGATACTGAATTTTTTCCAGAAGCAGTTTCATGTTTTCATAGGTCTCTTTTAAATGAGGAGAATGGGCCACTGGGATTGATGCATATTTGTTACCGTTGTGCAGTAACACTCCTTTTAGACTGGTTTTAGAGGAACCTATAAACAACCTCCAGTCACTGGTTTGGTATTCGATGCCTAGCTTGCACACTAATCCTGTGATGTCCTTGCAAAATACCAAGGGACCATCATCTTCGGAAAAAGGCACGAAGCCTTTCTCACGATTTCTCTACCTAGCGAAGTATGTGTCGGATGCCAATAAATTGTTCTCCTGCAATCTAGACCCCAAAAGTTCTGCAGAGTCCTTAGGCAGATTCAAATCCCTGACTAAGTCATTTAGTTCGGCTTGGGTTAATGGTTTAGGAGGATCTCGGTCAGCTGTTGGCTGTTCATAAACATCATTGTCTGGATTTGGAGCTGAATCAGAATCTGAATTGTATTGATCCAGACTCTCGGGTGGGCGGGGAATAGGAACTTCTGGACCATGGGGTACCGGCCTTATTGCAGATGGAAGACTTGGGTATTGAAGGCTCTCTTTATTCTTTGCATTATAACCTTTAACATTGCAAGAACAGAAGTAGCAGTCGTCGGTATGGTTTCTAGGTTCGCGCCATACCATAGGGATCCCAAATGGCAAACTTTTCTTTTTACCTGTGCTCCAATTCCTTAGTGCCGCAACACACGTAACACAAACCTTGTGTGGATCCCAACTTTTGTCTTGATCTCCTAATTTAATTCCAAAATAAGCATGATAAGCTCTCTTAATGAAGGTCGTTACATTTGTCCTTTGTTTTACAACAACATACCGACCACAAATGTTAGAATTATCTATCTGAAAAATATGAAAAAACGAAATTAATTAAAGATAAAAAAGGTAAAAAATTACAAAACGCCCCAAAATTGTTTTGCTAATAACTTTAAAACTGTGGGTGATAGAAAAAAATTGGTAGCATTTTTTAATTCAGCGCAGCGAACTGCTTCAGAATCACAACTCAAAATAAAGTAATCGATTTTCATGCAGACCGGTGTTATCATTTGGTGAAGGTATAAGTGAAAGTATTCGGTTTTTTCCCAAAGTTGTTGTATATTTCTGTGTGCTCTATGGTCATTATATTTTATAAAAATTTTCTTGTTCTCTCTATGGTTCCCCTGATCGTAACTTTGTAACTATATGAATAATTTTTCGAATCTAAAGTGATCCTTGATGATGTGTAATCGCTGGAATAGATTGTGAACTTGAAATCTGTTGCAAGCAATTTTAAGAAAATTATCCTACATTGTTCACGTAACAGCTTTTTACAGGTAGTACATTTGATCATTAGTGCGAGGTGTTATTTTATGCAAACGTTGTGTAGACTATATATTCTTTTTTATATTTTTATGAAATGATACAAAATATCTAATGTGTGGTTTGTCAATCTGTCATTGAAATGATTTCTTGTCTGTTATATTAACTTCTTTAAATTTGTTAAATTTGAAAAATAAATAAATAAATAAATAAATAAATAAATTTGTTAAAAGAAAATAAATGAAATAAATAAGTTTTCTTATTGAAAACTTATTTTCAAAGGGATGAGGCAAGTGTCGTGTATTGTTTTTTTAATAAGAAATATAGTAATGTTTCATAAGAAATTTAATGACTAAAATTGTACGAAATTGACATGTGTAGAATGTGATTTGTTTGAAATATAAAATACTATTTGGCAACACTAGAAATGCGCTGAGGCCGGAGGCATAGAAAGCTAAAAGGCGAGGGCCGGAGGCATAGAATGCTAAAAGGCGAGGGCCGGAGGCATAGAATGCTAAAAGGCGAGGGTCGGACCCATTGGGGTATAAGAAAGGGTGTTTTGTCCGATTAAGAAGTAATTGTGATTTATAGTTAACTAAAAACTCTCTCCACAATGAAGACAGTAAATTATAAATCCGCATTCGCTTTCCCCCGTGCTGTTCATTGTTTCAACATTAATAAAAATCAGAAAATAGTGATAAGTTGTCGTCATTTTCCCACGTCATCGCTTTGTTCGTTCTTAGTTTACTGGTGGACCACGCTAACCGCTAACCGCTTATAAAATACAGAGAAATCAATGTAAAGTAAATAAGAAATTAAAGCAGTTTAACTACAGTAGTATAGTGACAAAAAGGTAGACAGAAATGTGTCGATTTGAGAATCCCCCCCACCATTGAGATTCTCACGCCCGTTTATAAGTTACATTTACGGAAAATTTTGGCTTGATGACGTCACGAGGGTCTTACGTTATTTTATGAAGTGTATTTGAGGCGAGTCGGGGGGTATGTTAGGTTAAACTAACATACATAACCTAAGGTTAGGTTAGGTTAAGGGTAGACTTCCTGAACCTTTGTGAGGCGTAGCCTCTGTGGTATGCGGTAACCCCGCAGAATTCCCTAGAACAACACCTGGAACCTGGAATCAGCCCGCCCACGTGCACCCGTTGCACGTCCATGCATCCCACGTACGCACACGTGTATATATATATATATACACACACACGCGAACTTGATTGCTGATATAAAAATAACCCCAACCATTAACTCAGACCACAACTTAATCGAGATATCAACATATATGACGCCAGCATTAAAAGACAATACATATATTGTGGAAAGAAGTAAATTCGGGGCCTTTAACTTAAACTCGAAGACTATAAATTGGGAAGCAATCAGATCGCACATGGCCCAAATAGAATGGAGAACAATTTTCGAGAATAAAACAACTGAAGAAATGCTAACAACCTTGGAAGAAAAAACACTGAGAATTTTAGAAAAAATATGCTTCGAAATCACAGCCAAAAAGAAAGAGGAGCTGGCTAGAGAGGCAAAAGAGAAGATTATTCCGCAAAAGAAAGAGAGTAGAGGCGAAGTTAGGTAACTGCGGAGATAATGACAAGAAAGCAATAAAAGAAAAACTGGAGGGTATCGATAGGGAAATACAAGCCCTGATTAAGGACTATACAGAGAGGGAAGAGGAAAAGGCGGGAGAAGCAATAAAGGAAAATCCAAAATACTTCTATAGCTATGCAAAAAGGAAAACAAAAACGTGCGCCGCTATTGGGCCCTTAAGGCAGGAAATAATGAACTAACCGACGATCCAAAAGAAATATCTGATACATTGAGAGCTCAATATGAATCTTTTCAGTACCCCAAAAAGTGACAAAACGATACCTGACATAAATGTATTCTTTGAAGAGGAATTGCAAGGAGAGTATATAACAGACTTTGATTTTACACCAGAAGATGTAGCGAGAGCTATAGGACAAATGAAACCACATTCAGCTGCAGGTCCGGACAATTGGAACGCATTATTGATTAAAAACTGTAAAAATGAAATAGCTACACCTTTATACTGGATATGGAGAAGATCCCTAGACACTGGGGAAATACCGAGCATCTTGAAAAGAGCAAACATTGTCCCTATATATAAAGGAGGGGACAGATCTCAAGCAAAGAACTATAGACCAGTGTCATTGACGTCCCACCTCACCAAGGTATTTGAAAGAATAGTTAGAGAGAAAATTTATGATTTCCTGGAGACACGGGAAAGATTCAACGAAAATCAGCCTATCACAACTAATAGAACACTACAACAATATCTTAGATGCATTGGAAGGCATTGCTAAAGCTTTCGATAAATGTGACCATGGTAAATAGCACATAAAATGAAATATATGGGAATAACAGGCAAAGTGGGAAAATGGATCTACAACTTCCTTAGTGATCGTCTGCAGGTCGTCAAAATTCAAGGTATATCATCATCAGAATCGGAAGTACACAGCTCAGTACTACAAGGGACAGTACTGGCCCCACTCCTGTTTATTATCATGCTAACAGACATAGAGAGCGGAGTAAACAGCAACAGTATAGTAACATCCTTTGCAGAAGATACAAAGATCAGCAGAAAAATCAGCGATGTACATGACGTGGAGGCCTTGCAGAGGGACACGAATAAAATATACAAATGGTCAGAAGACAACAACATGTCATTCAACGCCGAGAAATTTCATCTCTTGAGATATGGTTGATAAGAAGAACTTATACAGACTGCATATTATGCTCCAGATAGACAGGAAATTCAGAGAAGCACGAAAGCGATTGATCTCTGGATAATAATGACAGATGATGCGAAATTCGAAACACAAAATCAGATAGCGATAAATAAAGCAAAAAGAGTCGCCGGACAGGTACTAAGAACGTTCAAGAGAAGGGACAGGACAGTAATGATTCCCCTGCTAAAAACACTGATTATACCAAAACTTGAATACTGCTCAGTTTTGACGTCCCCATATAAAAAGGAAGAAACTAATAAACTAGAAGAAACGCAAAGGCATTTCACAGCCAAGATTGATGGCTGCAAAGAACTCAACTACTGGGAAAGACTACGTAAACTAAATCTGTACTCACTGGAAAGAAGAAGAAGAGAGGTACATCATAATCTACATATGGAAAATGATCGAAAAACTGGTACCAAACCTAAAACTAAACCCAATTACCATTCAAACAACACTGGAAAATAGGAAAGGCAGAATGTGTAGTGTTCCCAAATTAAAGGCCCGACAAGGGACCTCCTCAACCCTGAAGGAAAATAGCTTGGTTGTCAGGGGGCCAAGACTTTTCAACCAGCTTCCTAAGGACCTCAGAAACGTAACGGGGGTCAAAGTTGAAGTCTTCAGGAAAAGACTGGATGCCTGGCTCAGGACACACCAGATGAGCCGGGCGTGCCTGGCTATGTACGGTGGAGAGCGCAAGAAAGCAACTCGCTCCTCCACCAGGCCAGACCTAGAGGCGGGGCCACCAGCTTCACCTCCGTGTGAAGAGAGACCAACGCACGAAACAACACAAGGTTCATAAGGTAAGGTGTGTATATATATATATATATATATATATATATATATATATATATATATATATATTATGGCTTGTTTAGTGTCCGATACACTAACTCTCATGTCTGATCTATAGGTAGCATCATGATTAATATTATTGCTCTTATGTACAGAATTGAACTCAGTGTATTATTCTTTCCATAATTTCACTATTTTCTCAGTCCCAGTTACATTTTCAATGTTAGCAGGGAGAGACATTGCACTATTGTTTATTGCTTTAATTCTGCACAAAAGTCCCTAGGATTCTTCCTAGCAAGCTTTCTAGCCAGAGTATCCCTCCTTAACTCATCCTCACTATTTTTTATACATCTTAATGCATATTTGAACCTGGCATTAACCCTCTGTTTTGTTCTAATACAGGTGCCTTGCCTCGACTACCCATGTTCACACCAGAACAAGAAAACATCTCAGGTACAAACTCAACCAAAGCACAGGCATTTACAAATTCAAGCATACCATTTATAGAAGTTTGTATATTTAAATAGTTATAATTTTAATACTTTATGATAACATCTCATAGAAGACACTTCAGATTCTGTACAAACGGTGATGAAAAGACTTTTTTTTTTCAATCTCAATGTATGTATAGCAGGGTTCGGCAACGTTTTTCTATTGAGTGCCACTTATCAATATTCAAACTTTAACCCTTTAAGGACTGAAGGTACAAATTGCTAATGTTTCAAATACAAGCATTCATAACTTAACCCTACAAAAAATTCAGGGCTTAAAGGGTTAAGACCCTCCGCGCGTGCCACCATTTTTTTTTTTCAAATGTAGGTTACAAATGTTAAAATTTTATAATGTGTGTATTATGATTACTTTATGGTTTATCTTTATAATAATACAATATGGAAATACGATATATTAACACTGTAATAAAGTAGTAGTCGTAAATTATACATTAATATAGTTTTTAACTTTTAATCTTTATCAAAAACATTTTAAACATCAATAGTTATAAAAATTACATCAAAAGTCGAAAGAAAATGTCTTTACAAAATTATTTCTTTAAAAGATTACTTTTATATTATTTTTTTCTGTATTTGGGTGTCACACAAAATCTCTCCGCGTGCCACATTGTTCATCACCACTAAAAGCAATAATGTTCCGTGTTAGTCTTGTTCAAAGAACATTCGTAATCATATTTTATTTGATCGCAATTTTAGTTAGTCTATATTGGAGACACCTCCAGTTATTATCAGTCTTGGTACATGATTCTTCAGGAGCAAGATGCACCGCAAGTTTGTATTTCCTACAAAAGGCAGAACAGATTTACCTCCATCAACAACAGTTACACTCGTACTACCTTAGGCTTGCTCTACACAAACTGGACCAAAAACCACACGTATCCGCAATTGCAAATCATCCATATACACTACAAGAGACCCGCAAAACTTTTGCGGTCAAATTAGTATGTTTATTGCAACATTACTTCTTTAAATACAGGATTTCTAGTTATTCTTTCACCAAACACTTTAACAGAATCAAAACTTTTCACGCTAGAAAAAGCTGCATAGAGCTGTTCATGTGTAAAAACAGGCTTAAGAATATAAGTACAAAAAAGAAAAAGAAAAAAAAAAAATGTAGACTAACACGAACGTAGATTTAGCTCGTAGCGTAAACTAACCCACTTTTTGTTTAACTTTACCTACCTTTTTTTTTTTCTTATCCTCTTCTTACTTTGCGTGTCTGTAACTCTTTTCTTGCATGTTTGTAGTTTGCATGGTATGACTGTGAGTTAAGACTGTGTTT
The DNA here is from genome assembly GCA_023014485.1 of Bathynomus jamesi. Lineage (NCBI taxonomy): Eukaryota > Metazoa > Arthropoda > Malacostraca > Isopoda > Cirolanidae > Bathynomus > Bathynomus jamesi. Next base: position 75,115 of record JAJOZX010002770.1, read on the forward strand.
GCATGGTTTGTAAGCGTTCTTATTTTACTTCTTTTCATCTTTCACCCCTCTCCTATTCTCTCCGACTATTTTTCTGACTTGTCGGTAGTGGCCGGCGGATGATGATGGTGAGTCTTTTTTCTCTTTTTCTGAATGAATGTTAACCCACGAGTGACAGGTGTTGCTCCTTACTTAACCCCTTATTCTCTCCTCTTCTCTTAACCCCCTACTCTTTCCCTTCTCTCGGGCTAACCTTAGAGTGGATCTTAGGGTCTTTGTTAGCCTTAGCTTCTGTAGATCTGTAGATTAATATTATTAATACATAATTGTTATTAACATTAATACAGTTATTATTCTTTTAGCATTAATTCTAGACAGCATACCTCCGTCGCTCCCACTCAATTTCGCCTTCAAACTGCCCAACTTTCACCCTCCTTTAACTGTTTCAACCCTGCTCACCGTCTACTTCCGAAATTTCATCGTTCCACCATTTCTCCATCCACTTCCCCACGCTCCCACTTCCGCATCCCACTATATAACTGTTTGCTGCGCCCCGAAACTGAGTTTTATATTTAACCTTATACCCTTACTCACCTATCTTTTAACTGTCCCAGATTTCGTATTCCGTAGTTATGTTTTTGTCTGAAATTAATTTCTTTTGTGGTATACCGACTAAGGACTCCTAAACCTCGTATTGTCATAAAAAATTTTATTTTTATACAAATTACCTTTTGCTGGTTTCGAACGACAGTTCAGGACAGACCTGCGGTCGAACCCTTCTGCAGCATTTCACTTCATTTGTAGATGTGGTGGAGGGGGGAATTGGTTTCCGTTTTCCTCCTGCCCTCGTAGCCAGGTACACATGACTGGTCAGTAGGGCGGCTCGTTTTTACACTTTTTTCGATATTTGATTGGGGGTAGTGCGGAAAAGTTGCGATTTGGAGAGAAAATAAAGTGTGTAAAATTTTTTTGATCTACGTCAATACCTTCCGGTGGCGGCGAGTCCTTAAAAATCGAAAAATAGGCCTAAAAACACACAACAATTTTACATAATTTTATATAATTTTTATATAATGTTCATTGTTCAATGACTGCTATTAATTTATTCAAGCCTATAATAGTGTTCTCAGGGTTGTTTGCACAGAAATATACCGGAATTAACATTTGTATAACATCTTGTTAAAACTTGCTTTAAATCAATATTTTGGACGGATAAGACGCCACCGGAAGTTATTAACAGATTGTGCTGAAATTTTTATTGTTTATTTTGTAAGTCTTTAAAACCATTTTCCAATCTACCCCGTTAGGCCTATTTTTCGATTTTTAAGGACTCGCCGCCACCGGAAGGTATTGACGTAGATCAAAAATATTTTACACACTTTATTTTCTCTCCAAATCGCAACTTTTCCGCACTACCCCCAATCAAATATCGAAAAAAGTGTAAAAACGAGCCGCCCTACTGGTCAGTGATCAGGGACTATGCACAGGAACTTGTTCAACTGGTTCTTGAAATTTCTTGAGGATGGTGTGCTGGAGATTAAGAAGTTTTGGTAGCTCGTATTCAAGGTATTTTATATATATATATGCGCGCCTCGGTAGTGTAGAGGTTAGCGTCGCTGACTACGAATCCATCGGCCCCGGGTTCGAGACCCGGTGACGGCAGCCGGCGCGCAGCAAAACCAAACTGTTCATTATCCAACACAATAAAAAAAAGTAGTTGGTAGATAAATGGGTACTCTGGGTGGCCTAGTGGTTAAGACGCTGGGCTGCTGGTGGGGCGTGGTTCGGATTCCACGTTAAACTGCAAGTCTAAGGTGGAGTGAAAAGCTTGACCTTCGTCAGAATGAACAATTCGGGCGGAAGCTAACCAAAGGTGTGTGTGTGTATATATATATATATACCGTTAGGTGGGGTAATGTACTATCCGAATGTTTTGGCTCCTCTTGCCGGGTGAGACAAGGCTCCTTGCTTTCTCCTATGCTGTTTAATGCGTATATTGACGGATTAATTGCTTCATTTAATGAGGCAATAGTGGGATGTTGTATAGATAACACAAAGATAAATAACTTGGTTTATGCCGATGATATGGTCTTAATAAGGCCCTCTGTTAAAGGTCTGGATCGGCTACTAAAAGTCTGCGAAGTGTATTCGCAGAAACATTCTTTTTACTGTTACAAAAACTAAGGTTATGCAATTTCATCCTAAAAGCTGTAATCAGCCAGCTGATGTTAGGTTTAAAATGAAAGGTGAAGTAATTGAAGAAGTACAAGAGTTTAAGTATTTGGGTCAAACTATCACCAGCTCATTGAGTGATGACTCAGATATAAGAAAACAATCTCAAAGCCTTTGTGCTAAAACGAATATGACTATAAGGAACTTTCGGTTCTGTACAAGTGAAACTAAAGACACTCTTTCGTACTTTCTGCAGTAATATATAGGGACGGCAACTCTGGGTGAATTATAAAAAAGGTTCTGGCAGAACCCTAAGTTTGCTGTACAACAGGTCTTTTAGACTCTTACATAAATTACGCCCGAGATGCTCAGCTTTGCAAATGTTTGCTACCCGCAATGTTCCAAGCTTCCCGGAGGTAACAAGACGTGCTCAATACAGTCTAACGCAAAAAATTTAAAAAATCAAACAACCCGATTATCCAAGCTAACCATGAGTCCTGCCGTTTATCCTCGAAGCTATGGAATTCTTGGTACGAAAAACGTCTGTCTGTAGCTCCACTTAGCTACGACATTACTGTATTATTTCTAACCAACTGTATATATTTCTATCCTTAGTATGTGAACTGTCATTGTATTAATAATATTTGTCATATGGACTATAGTTTTCCAATAAACCTTTTCATTTTCATATATATATCGTAAAGAACGACGCTTGTAAGGTGAACATTCCGCGCAAGATGAGAAGAGAGAACGAACAAATGAAAAAATGAGGTAACCACCCGGGAATCGAACCCGGGATCTTCCGATTGCCGGTCAGATATGATAACCACTACACCATGGTCCTCACTCGATCAGAAGTCGTAATTCCTCTACATACGCGCAGAAACCAATGCCCCGAGGGGGGCACCTCCCGCATGCCGTACCTATATATACATTTCAACTGCAAAGAACACGCAGTATAAATAACGTAAAGAACGACGCTTGTATTGGAGAACATTCCGCGCAAGATGAGAAGAGAGAACGAACAAATGAAAAAATGAGGTAACCACCCGGGAATCGAGTGAGGACCATGGTGTAGTGGTTATCATATCTGACCGGCAATCGGAAGATCCCGCGTTCGATTCCCGGGTGGTTACCTCATTTTTTAATTTGTTCGTTCTCTCTTCTCATCTTGCGCGGAATGTTCTCCTATACAACGTCGTTCTTTACGTTATTTATACTGCGTGTTCTTTGCAGTTGAAATGTATATATAGGTACGGCATGCGGGAGGTGCCCCCCTCGGGGCATTGGTTTCTGCGCGTATGTAGAGGAATTACGACTTCTGATCGAGTGAGGACCATGGTGTAGTGGTTATCATATCTGACCGGCAATCGGAAGATCCCGTGTTCGATTCCCGGGTGGTTACCTCATTTTTTAATTTGTTCGTTCTCTCTTCTCATCTTGCGCGGAATGTTCTCCTATACAAGCGTCGTTCTTTACGTTATTTATACTGCGTGTTCTTTGCAGTTGAAATGTATATATAGGTACGGCATGCGGGAGGTGCCCCCCTCGGGGCATTGGTTTCTGCGCGTATGTAGAGGAATTACGACTTCTGATCGAGTGAGGACCATGGTGTAGTGGTTATCATATCTGACCGGCAATCGGAAGATCCCGGGTTCGATTCCCGGGTGGTTACCTCATTTTTTCATTTGTTCGTTCTCTCTTCTCATCTTGCGCGGTATGTTCTCCTATACAAGCGTCGTTCTTTACGTTATTTATACTGCGTGTTCTTTGCAGTTGAAATGTATAATAGGTACGGCATGCGGGAGGTGCCCCCCTCGGGGCATTGGTTTCTGCGCGTATGTAGAGGAATTACGACTTCTGATCGAGTGAGGACCATGGTGTAGTGGTTATCATATCTGACCGGCAATCGGAAGATCCCGGGTTCGATTCCCGGGTGGTTACCTCATTTTTTCATTCTCTCTTCTCATCTTGCGCGGAATGTTCTCCTATACAAGCGTCGTTCTTTACGTTATTTATACTGCGTGTTCTTTGCAGTTGAAATATATATATATATATATATATATATATATATATATTAGGGTGGCCCTTAGTTGTATGTGATTTTCTGAAATGAAATATTTTTCATCTCCCAACCTCCAAAGTTGTTCTATTCCATGTACAAATGCTCTGTGTAAACTTTCTGCTCAATCAGACAATATTAAGATGTCCCCCAAAGGCCCTAAATTTTCAGATTTTAACAATATTGATATTTTTTCATATATAACCGTTTTTATCTTCTTTACAGTGTTTTATTCGAAAGAAATATAGAATATGATCGAAAGAGAATTCAATTTACAATAAATTTAGTTATAACCATTATTTACTTAAAACTAAAATTGGACGAGATATTCACGGAAATTGAAAAGTATCATAAGTGCGTAAAAAAACCGCTTCTGGAAGGTTCTAGAAAGTTCTGCGCCTGCGGCCTATATAAGCGGCGTAATTATTTGTTGTAAATAAAATTCACTTTCGATTATGCTTTGTGATTATTTTCCCAAACAAAGTTTGCAAATGAATTATAAAGGTTTTATATTAGAAATACCAATTATCGGTGAATTTTGAAACTTTAGGGCCTTTGGGGGCCATCTTAATATAGCTCAAATGAGCTGAAATTTTGCACAGAGCACTTTTTTATATATTGGAAGATGATTAGGGGTTGGGAGCAAGTAATTTCAAAAGTTGAAAAATAAGGGCCACCCTAAATTATATATATACACACACACACACACATTTTAACTGCAAACAACACGCAGTATAATTAATGTAAAGAACGACGCTTGTGTAGAAGAGCGTTCCGCACAAGATGAGGAGGGAGAACGAACAAATGAAAAATGAGGTACCTCCTGGGAATCGAACCCGGGATCATCCGATTGTCGGTCAGATATGCTATCCACTACACCAAGGACCTCGATCAATCAGAAGTCGTAATTCTCCTACATACGAGCAGAAATCGTATCTGACCGGCAATTGGATGATCCCGGGGAGGTACCTCATTTTTCATTTGTTCGTTCTCCCTCCTCATCTTGTGCGGAACGCTCTTCTACACAAGCGTCGTTCTTTATAAATATATATATATATATATATATATATATATATACTAGTGATGTAGCGGATGTCATTTTTTTCACATCTGCGGATGCGGATGCGGATGAGGATGTTTGATTTCAACATCCGCGGATGCGGATGCGGATGTCTATATTTTCGTTATTTTTTAGGATATATTCGAGATGTGTTGTGTTTAACGTATATAATAAGTTATTATATAGAGAGAGCTGTAGCTATAATGTAGTATAATTGATTAATTGTACAATAATTGCTGTACTTTTCTCTGAACATATAAAATAATATCAAGCATCTAACTAATATAGAAATCAATTAGTGAATTCGTCTGCAAATAATTCGTTATATTTTGTTGAGTTTTCAGCCACAATTAGAAACCATAATTGTGTTTACCAGGATGCGGGACGTGAACCCAACTCAAATGCACCCCACCGACCTCTTTCCCCAACCTCCACCCTTATAGAAAGAGATCTTTAATTAGCTTGATAACTATTTATATTAAGTTTAAAGTTTTATTAGGCATATTTATAAAAGTAATTAAAATAAAGTAAACTAAGATGTTCATCGTTTAATGTTCAAACTTAATTATAGGAAGGTTATGCTTAAGGAACATTAACTTTTCTGCCTTTTCTGCTGCCAGTCTGTTTCCTTTTCATCATATATTAATCCAGCACTGCTAAATAATCTCTCGCTTGGTACGTTTGTTGGAGGACAGGCTAAATGTTTCCTTGCAAGTTTACTCAAGTATGGATAGATATTCTGCGTATTTTTCCACCAACTAATAGGATTGTCACATGCAGCCAGCATTTTTCTTGGTGATAGCTCTCGATCATTTTTACTACATCTTTTGACATCGCGTAGGTCTCGTCATTGCTGCTTGACTCAAGAAACTGAGAGACAGATTCTGTGATAGATTGGCTTGTTGAAGGTGTTGGTTCTGTCACTGAAACTTTTATTCTTTTGGTGGGTGGCGAAGCGACAGATTCAAGAGATTGAAGCTCTTCAACTGCTTTGCCAAGTGATGATTTAACTCGTTCTAATGTACTAGGTGAAAATAACTTAGCTTTTTAACGTGGATCTAAGTAGGTTGCAAGAGCGTAACTTCATACAAGAACAGCCTCTCGTCTCGTCTCGTCTTCCGCTTATTAATGACGTTTTATCTCAACGGTCCACATCCGCACGACATCCGCAGCCCAAAGTGCGGATGCGGACGCGGATGCGAGAAAATGTGCGGATGTTCCGCGGATGCGGATGTGACCTACATCACTAATATATACATACAAAGGTGGGCAGGACCGAGTTCCAAAAGGATCGAATTCCAGGAACTCTGTCCTTTTTAAGGACCGTGAGCGGGAAAGTAGGTCTTTTTCTCAGTGAGGACCGAAATGAGGAGCGACGGTCCATTTTTAAGCAATTCCGGACGGTCCGGTCCGAACGGTCTTTTTTAGTGATTTTAGTGTGTTTAGTGATTGTGAAGTTCTAAAGAAGATGGATCGTTTCCTCCAGAAGACTCAGAAAGAAACAGACTGAGACAGACAAACTTGTTTCAACACCTGGCACCATCCAGTGCCGCCGTGGAGAGGCTCTTCTCTTTGGGGAAGGACGTCCTCAAGCCGAAAAGGTCAGGGCTCAGTGACAGCCATTTTGAAATGCTAGTCTTCTTGAAGGGAAACTCAAGCATTTAACTTAATAACTTTTTTTCATCATTTATGTATTGTATTAATTATAATTTACGTTAATAAAATTAAAGATTTCCGGTGTCTTTAATTTCATTTTATCAATTTTTCACTTATATTATATTAAGGACCGAGGACCGAGTCGTTCCTAGGTCCTATCTTCAGAAAGGACCGTATATATATATATATATGATGAATAAAACCACGAAGGAAAGGAAACACAAAATGGTGCTCAAGCGCTTTCGTCTAATGACATCCTCAGGAACACTGAAGTACATAAAAGGTTAAGCCTATATATAGGTTACAGAAAGAAAAAAGAAAAAATAAATAACATACACACACACATATATATATATATATATATATATATTATACATACATATCTTATATACAAATACATACATACATACATACATACATATATATACAATAAACAGAGAAGTAAAAATTAAAATTAAAAATTAAAACCTTAAAGGATTACCAGTGAGGCGTACAGATTTGTAAGGAAAAATATCGATTTTTAGCACAAGATCAAATGGATTATAAAAATACAAATTTATACTGGAACTCTGCCCGGGTTTTAACACACTGCTGCCTATGGTCAGGTTTCCATATATATAAAAAAATAAAATGCAAATTAAAAGTTAATCGATTTTTAGCAAAAGATCAAATGGATTATAAAAATAAAAATTTATACTGGAACTCTGCCCGGGTTTTAACACACTGCTGCCAGATATTTTGTGTATCTGGCCCATGAATCGTGACCTGGATAGCTTCCTCCTTCAGTTAAATGATCAAGTCCCCTCCATTAAGCTTACTTTAGAAGTTGAGCAAGACAATTCAATCCCATTTTTGGATGTGCGTGTACATAGGGAAAGCCCAGGTTTTAAGTTTAGTATCTATCGGAAAACGACAAACAATTTGTCCTACGTACACTTTTACTCGGGACATGATACCCCCACTAAGAAGGCCATATTTTCATCAATGTTTCTCCGCGCCCTTAGGATCGCCAGTCCGGAATACATCGATGCCGAATTGGAAAAAATCAACGGTATTGGAAGTGATTTGTGTTATCCATCTGCGTTTATGGAATCTTGTCTCAACAAGGCAAAACGAACTTTCTATCGTGTCAATATTAACACTCGTACTTTGTCAAAAATATTTTAGTACTTCCATTTTTCCCGGGCTTTTTAGGCATTGCTAATGTACTTAAACTTTTGGATATTAATGTAGTATTTTCATATAACAATATTGTGAAAAATATCATAGTCAAAAATAGCCTACCAATATTCAGGCATTATCTATAAAATTGGTTTGTAAACAATGTGATTCCTTTTACATAGGTCAGACGGGAAAGGATTTGCACACACGTATAAAACAGCATCAATATTCCGTTAGAACAGGACAGTTGTCCAGTGCCCTTTTTGTCCATTTGTCAGAGTTAGCCCACTGTATTGATTGGAATAATGCTTCAGTTTTATTCCATTCAAGCAACATTGTTAATAGAAATATTCTTGAGTCTGCCATTATCCAACTTTCAAATAACTTCAACATAAGCAAAGGTCTTTTTTCAACTCGATCCTGTTATTTTGAATTCCTTTAAAACAGATTTAGATAAGAAGGGTAAAACATTAAATCTTTGGTAAACTTGTCTTCTACTTTATTAACTTTTAATTTGCATTTTATTTTTTTATATATATCGAAACCTGACCATAGGCAGCAGTGTGTTAAAACCCGGGCAGAGTTCCAGTATAAATTTTTATTTTTATAATCCATTTGATCTTTTGCTAAAAATCGATTAACTTTTAATTTGCATTTTATTTTTTTATATATATCGAAACCTGACCATAGGCAGCAGTGTGTTAAAACCCGGGCAGAGTTCCAGTATAAATTTGTATTTTTTATAATCCATTTGATCTTGTGCTAAAAATCGATATTTTTCCTTACAAATCTGTACGCCTCACTGGTAATCCTTTAAGGTTTTAATTTTTAATTTTAATTTTTACTTCTCTGTTTATTGTATATATATGTATGTATGTATGTATGTATGTATGTATGTATTTGTATATATAGATATGTATGTATATATATGTATATATATATGTGTGTGTGTATGTATGTTATTTATTTTTTCTTTTTTTCTTTCTGTAACCTATATAGGCTTAACCTTTTTATGTACTTCAGTGTTCCTGAGGATGTCATTAGACGAAAGCGCTTGAGCACCATTTTGTGTTTCCTTTCCTTCGTGGTTTTATTCATCATAAATATTTTTCACGTGTTACTTTCGTGAAATAATTTTCATATATATATATATATATATATATATATATATATATATATATATATATATATATATTATATATATATATATATATATATATAGATATAGTGTTTCTGGTCGACCCTAGAAATATGGAAAAAAAACACTTCATATTAGTTACGGAATTACTATGGCAAACTTCAAATACAAACTACAAACTGGCGGAATTTGTAGTTTGTATTTGGTATTTGAAGTTTGTCATAGTAATTTCGGAAGTAATATGAAGTGTTTCTTTTCCATATTTCTTGGGTCGACCTGAAACACCCATAGTCGTATGGAAGATTGTGACGAGTAGACAGATGGAGGAACTGAGTTTTTGAGTCATTGAAAGCCGCAAGGTTTTCCCTTCCCCCAATCAGAGACAGTAGAAAGATGAGAAGTCAGGTGCACCACAGCCGTCCTACACCAAGCATGGAGTGACTGTTGAGAGGGACACTTTTTGAAGCGGGTGGAGAAGTAAAGAGTGGAATCATTAGCATAGGAGTGATTAGGAGAGTAAGTGCGACTTAATAGAGCATTGATAAATAAAAGGAAAAGCGTGGGTGACAGGACAGAGCCCTGAGGAACACCACTATTAATAGCTTTAGGTGAAGAACAGTAGCCGTCTAGAACCGCAGCTACAGATCAGCCAGAAAGGAAATTAGAGATGAAGGCACAGATAGAAGGATAAAAATTGAAGGAGGGCAGTTTCGAAATTAAAGATTTGTACCAGATTATCAAAAGTTTTTGGTATGTCTAGCGCAACAGCAAAGGTTTCACAGAAATCCTGAAAGGAGGATGACCAAGAGTCAGAGATATATGCAAGAAGATCGTCAGTAGCGCGGAGCTTGCGGAACCCATACTGACGATCTGAAAGAAGATTGCGAGAAGAGAGGTGTTTAAGAATCTTCCTATTAAGGATAGATTCAAAAACTTTAAAAAGACGAGATCACAGCGATTGGACAATAGTTGGAGGGTTGAGAGTGGTTTCCCTTCTATGGGACAAGCTAATCAAAGCGAACTTCCAGCACGAAAGAAAAGTACCAGTTGAAAGACAAAGACGAAAGAGTTCCTCGAGTTGAGGCCAGATAGAGCAGAAGAAACATCTTTCGAAGGGATTCTAATTTCCGAGGGATGAGAATATGGAGGAACAGCACTGGATTCGTCCATGGTTGAATTGGAGGCGAAATTTTGATCGAAGAGTTCAGCTATACCGGGAGAAGAGATGGCAACTGACCCGTCGGAATGGAAAAGAGGAGGAAAAGAAGAAGTAAAGTTGTTGGAGAGGAGAGGTTCTTGGCTACGTGCCAGAAAGAGCGAGAAGTAAAATTGGATAGGTTTCCACAGTTTTGTCTGATGAAGACACTTTTGGCGAACAGATTTTGCATGATTCCAGGCAGAAATATAAGCTAAGTGACAGACAGGAGTTGATTGGCGAAGGTACCTTCTGAAAGACTCCTCTCTGTTGCGGATACCATAAAAACAAGCAAGGTTAAACCAAGTTTTTTTGCATTAGTAGTAGGAATAGAATATGGAATATATACCTCTATGCTCGAGAGACCTACGTCCGTTATGCGCTCAGCACACCATTCCATGGGAAATCAGAGAATTACCGCCTAAGGGCCTCCCAATCAGCGACGCCAAAGTGCCAATGGCGTCTCCTCTTGAGAGGATCCAAAGGCCGAATTGCAGCGATAGGACAGGAAACAGATATATGATTGTGGTCGGAGGAGCCAAACGAAGAAAAGAGTTCGACAGATTAAGAAGTATGAGAGGTGAGAAATAAATATCCAGAATGTTGGACCTATCCAGAATGTTGGACCCGACTCGGGGATGCGAGAGGGTGCTGTACAATCTGCTCTAGGTCATTCAACATATAAAGTTGTAAGCTAGTTCACCAGGGATGTTAGTGAAATGGGAGGAAAGCCAAAGGTAGTGGTGAACATTGAAATCACCTACACCTAAAAGGTTTCAGCAAAGGGAGAGTGGGTTAGAGAATGTCTTCCATTCCACTTTGGAAGTGAGGTAGTCAAAGAATTTTGGATAGTCAGTAGAATTAGGAGAAAGATTGACAGCGCAGATGTACTTAATATGAGGTTGGCATTTAAGCCGTAACTAGAGGGTATAGAATTCGGAAGATTCAAGTTCGGAAATGCGAGAACAAGTTAGGTCATTACGTACAGTACATAGTATACACAATATCCACCTTTGGAGTGAATTTGAGTATAGAGAAAGTAGGAGGGTTTCAGTAAGGAAGGGAAGGTGAGGTCTAGAGGAGGAGAGATGGTGTTCAACAGATTGAAAATTTGAGGAAACGCCAGGAATATTGCAGTTTATGAAAAGTGAATCAGGTAGGCCCAGAACATCTCGAATGCGCAGTAGCAGAACCAGCCCGCTGCGCGGGTCTGCGTTCCCGGTGTCAGCAGCGGGGAAGCCAAAAGTGGATACATTTATGGTCTCCCCTCCACGGGACTTCGAGGCTCTTGAAATCGTTGCAATTTTTTTTTTAAATTTTGAAAAGATTATGTAGTGTGTAAGATGTATGTATGTATGTGTAGTGAAGAATAGGGGAAGAAGTGTGTGTTTGAGAGCATGCTTGACTGGTTACAGGGTTGATGAGACACGAAAAAAGATCAGCTAAGGAGGACAGTGACAGGAGAAACGGGAGTTCTAGCACTCCCTGTCCTCTGCCTAATGTTTCCTCCGGAGTACTTCCGTGGTTGATTGGTATCTACAATCTCCTCCTAACTTGGGTTCAGCGTGGGCGTGTGGGAATGCGGGCGCGGCGTACGTGGTACGCGTGGTCATGCGACGAGTGCGCGTAGACGGGCTGATTCTAGGGTTCCAGGTGTTGTTCTAGGGGATCCTGCGGGTCTACTACATACCCCCAGAGGCTACGCCACCCTTAACTGTTCCTCATAAAGGTTCATGAAGTCTCTTCTTAACTTAACCCAACCTTAGGTTAGGTTAGGCTAGGTTCGGCTCACCTAACCTACCCCATACCCTCCTCAAATACACTTCATAAAAAGACGCAAGGGCCTCGTGACGTCATTTTGCCAAAATTTGTCATAAATGTAAGTCATAAACAGACGTCGGGATCTCAAGTAGGAAATTCTCAAACCAATCCATTGTTGTCTACCTTTTTTCAATTATACTACTCGTACAATAAAAATTGGTTGGTAGTTAAATGGGTACCCTGGATAGCCTAGTGGTTAAGACATTGGGCTGCTGACCGGGAGGTAGTAAGATCGAGTCCGGTTGAGGACTTTCTAATTTCTGTTCACCTGTATTGGGTCGTGGTTCGGCTTCCACGATAAGCTGTAGGTCCAAGGAACATAATAATTAGCCAAGGCTATGGGACCTCTATAACCCGACCGACAATTCCCCATATTGACCTGACTAAATTATTTCTCATCGACACACATATAGACCCCAATACATAAGTGTTACATGGGGATACTTCTCGCAGGCATAACTTTATTACCTCTCAAGTTATATTACAATCAGAACAAAAACTAACACATAAACGTATGCAAATATTAAAAGCAGAAGCACAAAAAGCATAATCAGCTGAATGCATTTAAAACAAAGTTATGCGCCGCAAGCTTTGGCTTCATTCATGGCTTACACAGATAAGAGTAAATACCAAATTTGAACAGTTTCAGGAAACACTATCGGCCGCTTTTCATGAATCTTACCCCCATCGTTAGCAAAAATATTTCTGCTCTTAGGATAAACAGTCCCAAAAGAAGTATACATTCGATATCGAAACAAACATAACTCATTATTACTCAAAGCAAACGCAAATTACTATAAATGTTAATTCGAAAAATATAAGGGCGATCCAAAAACACAAACTTCGTTAACAAATCAATTAGTAAACAAACAAAACCGTCTGTACTCGATGAACTAATAATTGAAAACGAGCCCATTACAGGCACAACAACACTATAAACACACTACGAATTTTTCACTGGGGTGGGAACTAAGCTTAAGTCTGTATATATCAGTAATATCCCACCCACGTCGCAGGCCTTTAATATACGTATCTAGGGCCTCCCCTAACTACCTCTTTCTTCTTGTCACCTACTACGATAAACAAATTAATTACAGACATCACACAATTAGAAAATAAAAAGTGTAAGCGACACACACCACCAAACAGAATTTATAAAGAATGTCCGAATTTAATTGCGCCCCATGCAGCTCGCAAAGTTCATTAATGTTTCCATTCACAGCGGTAGCTCCCGAGATTGTCTTGCAAAAACTAAATGACATCAGGTGATAAATCCTCCCCCACAAACTACAGATCTACCTTCGTCCTTCCAACCATCAGTAAACTACAGTATATATGTAATATATAATAAAAAAATGCAAGTGTATATATTATATAAGTAATATATAATAAAAAAAAAATACACAACAGTTCAGTTTTCTATAAAAAAATATACGACCAATGCCACAATAACCGCTATATTCGGAGAACTTTACAGCAATCAGTATGGGGCAATTACAATAAAAAATAATAATTGGTTACAATTACAATTACTGCAGTTGGCAAATGTAATTGATTACAATTACATTGAAAAGTAATTAATTTCAATTATAATTACTTTTCATAGAAACACCTAATATAAATGAAAGGAAAGAAGTCTACCATTAATTTACAACCTTAACTTTTTATTTCCATACCCAATTACCCATGAAGTAAATATTATTCTATCTGAAAGCGTATTTAAATCGTAGTTCATTTAGCAGTCAATGTAATCTCAGGTGAATTGTTTAATGTTCATTGGGTTCATTCTCATTGTCACTGTGAATGTAATTGCTTTCAGTTACAATTACAATTACACATCAATTACTTAAAATATGTAATTAATTACAATCAATTACATTTACATTAAGAGGACATAATTTATAGCACGTAATACTCATACTTCACAGACATGTTTCATATCCCACGGAGTGCCTCAAGGAAGCATTCTGGCACCTATCCTGTTCCTACTTTACATAAATGACTTCCACCGATCTTTGACTAACCCGTCTTGTTACCAATACGCAGATGACACGACGATCATTACTTCAGACATGGAATTTATTACCACTCAAATAACTACCAGCAGGTAAACACCAAAAAGTATATTTATAGCCTAATGCCAATAAACTCTCCATATATATATATATATATATATATATATATATATATATATATAATATATATATATATATCGTATATATAAAGAAAACGATGACGTCACTGAACCTAAATATAAATTCAACCATTATAAAATGAGGTCAGTCGGCCATACTTTTGGGAATTACCTTCGACGCAGACCTGTCATTCGAAGATCACATTAAATATCTATCATAAAAAAAAATTAGCTAAAGTCGCATACATAATTACAAAAGTAGGTGCATCATTCCCATAACAAGTCCTTAGATACATATACTGCACTATGATGCAACCACAACTGCAGTACTGCATTGGTGCTAACAGAAGTGTACGACAATATTTAATTCAGCCATTGGTGGGTCATGTAAAAACAATAATTCGGAAAATTTATAAATCGAACGAGCATAATGAAAGTACCGGCAATATGTTCCATGATTTAAAAGCCCTAAAACTAGAAGACCTTGACAAACTAAACATTGCCTTTCATATGTATGAAATCATAAATACTACTCTTACTACTCCAGAAATCATTAGAAACAAAATAACTTCTCCAACCCAACACCAATTCAACACAAGAAAATCAAACACGTACATCAGAAAATCAACTTATACTCAGGATTTCAGGCTTATGCAACTATAGATCTTTATGCTCCGCTGGATCCAACCTCTGAAACAACTTCGATCAAGAGAGAAAAGAATCTAATAATCGAAAAGGCTTCCAGAAAAAAATTGGAAGATAAATTCATGAAATCATAAATAAAATAAATACCACTGTCCACGGTATGATATTTATTTGTCATTACTGCTCTCCGTTGGATAATCCTGTCAAAACAGGGTGATTCATTTACCCCAACCGAAGTTGATACGCATTTACCTTCCAACCAAAGGAACGATGAAAAGTTGGTTAGTCTGCGTGCCGCCTACCCGCGCCGGGAATCGAACCCAGGCCAGTAGTATAGCCACAAAAGGTTAGAGTACAGGAATGTTGCAAGAGATAATGATCAAATGTTGCAAAGGGGGTTGGGGTATGCAACAACTCAATGTTGCAAAGGGGTGGGGGATGCTGCAGTTGCAACAAGGGGGTCATGAAACTTGGAGGCGGCGTTATGTCCCAAGAGAAAGACAGGAGGAGAGAAAGGAAGAGAGGTGTTCACCTGGCAGGACCCAAGTGCATAATAAGACTTCAGCCGAGTGGCCGTTGTCTTATAGACTCCTAATCAGCCAGTTGGCTTAGAAGGAGCCAAGGGGGGGAGGGGTACACCTGAAGGGGGAGAGGGGAGGGATCTTCGGGGGGAGAAGGGAGGATGACCTCCCCCCAACGGGGTTGCCTTAGCCTAAGAGTGAAAGGATAGACGGAAGAGGACTTTGGGGGGACAAGGTGGGATGTCCTAATCCCCCAAAGGGAAACTAAGCTAAGTCTTAATCTAAGAAGGGAAGGAGAGAGTTCTTTATTCGGCCGAAGTTCGCATCAAACTACCATCTCCGAAGCCAAGCGGGTCTTATATAGATGATGGTTGAGTTGCCAGATACCAATTTTTATTTTAATTGTACAGGTATACATTATTAGGGTGTGTTGCTAGATACCATTTTAATTCGTTACCAAAGCATACAGACTTTCTCTTGAAAATCGAAATTGACAAAAAGAAAATGTTCATTAATAAATAAATAGAATTTGCCTTCTACCGCACAAAAATATAATACGTACAATCGTCAAAATAATAGTTCAGACGAAATACACACACACACACACACACACAATTGAACAACTTTCTCCTTACCTTATATATATATATATATATATATATATATATATATATATATATATATAGAAAGCATCATATTAACTGTGTCTATTTAATTTTGTCACACACACCCACACACACACACACACACACACAATTATATTAAATAATAAACAGCAAAAGAAATAAACACATTAACTGTGTCTATTTTCTTTTGGCAAACCTTTCTTATGTATCAAAAACAGAAAAAAATAGTACACACTTTTCACGTTCTCCTTATAGTTTATATATAGAGAAAATCAATTTCAGATTTTTTATTATCACACCAAAGGGTCTATTTACTTTTTGTCACTCCTCTATATATAAGCCTTTTCATATCATTTCATTTTCATGTCATTTCACTTCATTTGACTAATCTCATATCATTTCACTCATCTCATTTACTTTCAGCTTCTCTGGAAAAAAAAATTCTGAGCAGATGCGTCTTACGCTAACCGCAAAAATGACCACTAAGTTTCCTTTTGGCCTAAATCCTTCCACTCAAATCGACAAAACCTTGCTTGACTCCAAATGTTAAAAATATTATGCTTATTACTACTCACTGAAATACACACTTCACTCTCGAATCGAATGTCTTCCTTGTAAATAAAAAATGTTTTATATTTTATTAACTTAGTTATTTTTATTTACACTAATTTGCATCTCTGTTATTGATTTAAAACACTGTCAAAATCATAATTATCAGAAATGAACAAAGTTTTTTCAAAATTAATACACATGTACTCTGAAAGTACTAACAATTGAATGTAATTACTTGTTTTCTGTATAAACGTCTGCAGAAAGAGATGAGATCGTGGGTTCGACTCCAGATTACCAGACGCGTATCTCTCACGATTCCTAGTTAATGTTTTCAATAATGTAATTACTTGTTTTCTGTATAAACGTCTGCAAAAAGAACAGCTTCAGAGTTCATTTACACCATGCGTACACTTATCTCGTGTACACAATTAGTGGGAAATAAAACGTACCAATGAAACTATAGACTCATTTAAAATACAGAATTCATTCACACCAGGCGTACACACACAGAGTTTTGTTCATTCTTTTCTTTTTTTTAAATAAATAAAGGAATGGATATATTTACAATTTCTTTATTATAAAATCCTCTCGATTACATTAGTGATTATTGATCCTGGAATAGTATGACCGCAAAATGTGATATGCACAAAAACAATGAAGATTTTTCTCTTTAGTAATAATAATAATAACTAACTCTTCGCCGAATTGTAACAATGGTTAAGCTTTTCACTCCGCCTTAGACCCACAGTTTAACGTGGAAACCGAATACTCTTTTCTTTTTAAAAAAATATAATTAAAGGAATGGATATATTTATAATTTCTTTGTTATAAAATCCTCTCGATTACATTAGTGATTATTGATCCGGGAATAGTGGTGGGAAAACCAAGTATTGTCGCAAATATTGACATGGTAAAGACAGCAAGGGGTAATACGAGCATTAAATCTATTGGAGAAAATATAAAGATGCCATTAGTCGTCCAAAGCATGGACCCGTTATAGCGGTGTTACGATTGGTACACAAACTTATCATAGCTCCACCCAGCTACACTGACAACCAATCATTACGAACATCTGCTCTTGATCTTTTGGGCGGAGCTTGATGATTGTGCATATAAAAGGAAATATTTTTCAGTTGGGAGTAACAGTAGCTATTTTCGCGCCAGTGAATAAACATTCCCTCTGCCAGTGAATAAGCATTCCCTCCACCATGGATTACGAACTTTACACTTTTCCGGATTTGTATCAAGAAGGTGACACTGCAGCATTGACTGCAATTAATCTTTTTAACGCGATTGACCTTGATGGATTATTTCCAACGCAAACCGTTGATGATATTTGCAATGACGCTCCTTACAATCCGACGCAAGGAACTACTATAGAAATGTAAGTGTCTATAATTTTATTTTATTTTTTATTCAAACTGTCAGAAAGATAATTTCATACATATGGAGGGATGTGGTATCTCGTCAAATACTTCATTTAGATACTCACCATTATGCTAAAATCGAAATTTTTTATGGCAATCTTTTGCATGTTTTTTATAAATGTTATTCGGATTTACCTCTTAAAATGAGCTTCTCTGAACGAACCAAAGATATCTTCACATAATGGGGTCTGTCTTACAATATGATACTCTCTATATGTTTTTATTTAAAAAGAATCAATATGAACATTATTCTTTCTCCTTTAAGGCCTGATGAGGATTTGACACGTGTTATACAATCTTTTGAAGAATCTCGTGTCATGAATACGGAGGATATACTGAACAGTCAGCATAATGAATGTCACACCGAAATAATGTAAGTGTTTTTCGATCTTTTTTGGGGGAAGACGACAATATATTTTCATCAATTTATTAAATGAAAGAAATCAGTACAATAACCATCTTAAACTACAGAATATACAAACTAACGTTACAAATATACACACGAACAAAAACATTATACTATACAACGAGTACGCACCATTGGAAAACGGATTTTTATCTGTCTGCATACCATTTCATCGTTTCGTCGAGTGTGACACGGGTCGAATAAATTTTAAAAATTTATAAATTCTTTATCACGTGACATATGCATGAGAAATGAATGCAGTACATTCCACAAGTATTACTAAAATATCCTTGTATACGAAACGGGTTCCATACAACTTCGGGAATATGTAACTGAGCGAGAAATTTTACAATAACAGGGTCACTCCAGGGTTGAGTACCGAGTGAATCAAAATAGTACAGGCGGTGTCTATTTTTAAAATAGACAGCAATCCAATGAATCCCTTCATTACCGATGACATCTGTGTTCACAATAAGACTACCGCATTCTCGCGTACTTGGCAAACTCAATGTTTCATTCTTCGCAAACACGCCGATAAATTTGGAACGTGTGACTCGTTCACTATTCATTACTCTCTGAAGTGTATTAGCATCCATTTTAAAAGTCAGTGATAACGCTCCTAAATCTATCTACTTCTATTAGGGCTTGCGATCGAGATATACTAGTACACTAATAGGCGCGTCTATAGGCTTGGTGAATTCCAACCTCACTGAGATGTTTCCGCTCTGTTGTGGGCTTAAATGCGTATTTACGCTAGCAGATAAGTCAGGTGTAATGTCAAACGGATAAAGGTTAAATTGATCAATGAATTCTTTCTGCGTTACCCCATTACCAAGCTCATCACAATCACCTGCAATATGGGTCAGATTACTATAGGCTCTCGCGCAAAGAGGTAACACAGCGTCTGATGAATAGTCCGTATCCAATGTTCCACCCAAAGCAATGCCATTAACGTATAGAGTTATATTTTTAAGTCCGAAATTCTCGAATTTAAAGGCACTCTTTTTATATTTTCCATTCACCGAAGCATGGTCCTGCATTCCGATTAATATCCTTTTAGGAAGATTTCCCAGGGCGATGTTTTCTATCTGCTTCGACGCCAACCCTGCAGGCACCGTATATAGTTTGATTTGTACTCTGTTAATAGGGTATTTCACTGTAGCGTTTAGTAAATTTTTCTCAATTTCTAGTTGTTTTGGTGAACTTAATTTCACTCGCCGTACGCGGAGGTATGTGTCCATAATGTGAACCACAACGGGCTTTGCTCCCTCTTCTTGATCAGCATCCAGATTTAAGCAGATCTCAGGACTCGTGCGGGTGAGCTTTATTTTCATATCCACCCCGTTGACAAGCAACTTCTCCTGGAAAGTGAAATCTGTGTGCAGACGTCCAAAACACTCGTATATCTTCTTTTTAGAATTTTTAAATTTGTCCTTTATACTACTTTCGTCTTTAGTTTGATAATATCCCTCGGCACTTAAAAAGGTAGCCTTCGCTTCTTTGGAAAAGTTGAGGACATTTTCCAGATAGGCTCGTAGATGATAGTATCCCGTGCCTGACGATATGTTGGCCTGATTTAAATATACGTCACACTGGTTGAATATGGAGTGCAGAAAGTTTGTTTCAGGGTATACAGCATATTTGTCATCGCAGTCCGTTCCATCAGAATGGGCTATACGTAGCTTAGCGTACATGTGCACACAGCTTTGATCAAAAAAGTAAGGGCCTGAGCTGGGTATCACGAATTCTATAGGAGCACTCAGGAACTAATTGTGTTTAAAGGGTTAATTGTAATAAAGTCACTGTGCTCAATAGAAACTTGAGTTGGAGGCATCTCAAAAAGGGACAGCTCCGATTTACAGCATTATGAACTACATGGGTGGATGAAGCGTGCCATGACGAGTTAGAAATAGTGCCTCCTCTCTCGACAAGTAGTAAACAAACTATGATTCATGAGATCAATGTCCTTAGCTTATATCAGTCAAAAAAGTGGTCAACCATAGGTTTCATTCGCTTACAGCACTTCTTTTTTATATCCTTTTACGTTTAATACCACGTGACCCCTTCTTCCGGACAGCCCTCTTCTTCTTCCCGCCACCACGCATTTTTCTCTTTGCATCTTTGATGATTTCGTCCCGTGTACGCTTTAAATGTTTTTTTAGAGCTTCTTTAGGTTTAGCCCCAGCCAATATGTCTTCTGCAGTGTTAAGACCTGATTGTAGCGCTTTCCTTCCGAGGTATCTGGCACCCCTCTTCAGCAAAGGAACAGCCGTACGTAGTATGGATGAAAAAATGGACCCAAGTCCACTACCGCGCTGGTATCTCACCCCTCGATAGACGGTGAAAGGCTTTCTATCCATTATAACTCAGTGCGTCGAAAGTGTAGCTTCACTGTTAAGCTCCCGTTACCGAATGGGAAGTTTTCACCCTCAATCGTTCTTATATATATTGAGATATTGGTTATTAAATTAGTTGCGACATTCACATAATGGGGTCTGTCATATGTAATACTCAAACTCCTTCCTCTATGGTTGGGGATGTGGGCAATGCGCAGCAGGCGTGCCTGGGTATCCCCAACAAACTGGTGCTCCACTATATTACTGTAAATATAGCACATGTCTGGGGACTGAGAGCTTTCAGCAAATTTCTCCATCTTCAATTGAAACATTAAGCTGGACAAGTCACGTTGTGCCTCGTGAAATGTCTCTCTTTGGAAGACTGCGCTATATCGGCCCTCAGCCGCAATTGTGAACAGCTCTTTATCTCTAATATTTTTACTAAGCGTTGATTTTAACCTCAATGTGCATGCGGGCGTGTCTATGTTTACGATTTCAAAAAGTAAATCGTTTGTCAGATACGAATTTTCAAGACTCTTGTTTAAACCCTCCACAATATCCATGGCTGTATCATAATGCCCGATTCCTAACGAAACATTTATGCTATAGAACCGTCCCTCACCGCACAGGGTTGAGCGTACAGTATTGTCTAAGTTATGCCTAATTTTTCGCATTCATCGGTGCTTCTAAGGATCAGAAATATGACCTGTGCTTTTTCAAGAGTTAAAAATTTGGTGGTTAACTGGAGTTCACATAACCCCACCTCATACGAATCACGACCTAATTCAATGGGTCCATGGAGCTCTGATACAAAGTTGGCTAGTGTGTTGTTAGGGTGTACAGACAGGGACGAGGAGGACGGGAGTGTGACGTAGAAATGGTTAGGAGCCATGTTGCATACTATTTAAGCTTCATTATTGCATCAGCTTTTATATAGGTGTTGAAGCTTTCTGGGTACCCTAGCCATTTCACCAGGTACATTTTTCTCTTTCCTGAACCTTTGCTTCCTAAAATTTTCTCAATTTTAAACACATTTTTTCCTAAATTAAATGCCACTTTCTGCAATTCCTCGCGGTAAAAGCCTCCTGAGATTTCTTCCCCATTCAAATCTTCAACGTAATACATCATTATCTCACCTTTAGGTCTCACAGCCCTAACTTTAAAAATCTCACGTGTCCATCCTTGCTCAAAACCCTTTGCGAATTTATTCCCGAACGCGACATAATCGTGCGATGGTATGAGCGGTTGTAGGATGATGCCAATGATTCCACAATATCTAGAAATCTGTATGTGTTTTTATGTGTAAAATAGCGGTGCATGCGTTCCTTTATGGTACGTTGAACTCTTTCAGCTAAAGAAGCCTTATGTATAGAATTGGTTGTGTAATAGCTGATATTAAACTCTGTCAACATGTTCTGAAAAGCACGGCCTATAAATTCCTTTCCCATATCCGTACAAAAATAGCTAGGAACCCTGTTTTCTTTTAACATTAGCGTTTTGGTGGCTTTAGCAACTGTTTCAGGTGATTTATTTTTCAGAGGAACTAGCCACAGATATCTAGAGAATACATATATTATGAATAAAATGTAACGGTAACCATCGTTATACACAGAATATCTTTGCATGTCTGTTAAATCTGCTTGCCAAATAGAATCAATCGAGGAAGCCGTTGTCTTGGCTGTTTTAAACCTTTTTCTCACTGGCTTATGAAGCGTATAAGCGTCCTGCTCCAGCAAAAATCTTTCAACATCTTTTTTTCCTACTCCGTAAACACTTCTGTACAGTCTATCTACGCCGCCGTAGGAGGCTGGTTTAGAAATGTCATAATAGCGTTTACTTAATACGTTAGCCATTTGCGTATTTTAGATGCACGTGGGTAGGGTTGACCGTTGTTTAACCTCTTCTTTCTCCTCTTCAAAGATGTTACCGCCGGGGGTGACGGCGTCTTCAATTGTGCCACATGCGTTGCATGTTCCAAGTCTTTTAACCTGTTCAGATTTCCTATCAACGTTTTAGAGACGTTTATTTGTTGTAGTCTTGCTTTAATATGCTTCCATCCTGATGGTGATGGCCTATCCCACTTTATCAGCAGATCATGGACAATGTCTACGAAATTCGACCCCTGTACCTTTGATCCTTCCACAATGATCTCGCCTGTATCGGTCCATTGTATGGCTGGGTCCTCATTCAATAGATTATAAAGACTTAAACCTTTACTCCTCAATGTATGTGGGAGGGTGCTTTTTAATACATGCTCGATATGTTGTGTGGCTGATCCCTTAATCTTTGGTTGGTCAGCTGTATCGTCGGGTACAGGTCCTATGTCGCCATGTCCATCGTCCCCCGTGCTGTGCCTAATAACCACAGGAATCTCTGTCGGGTTCTTATAATTTTCGTACCACTTTCTTCATTATATTAATCTAGTCAGTAAAGGACCCAAAACTGAAAATAAGATGGGGAGAAATGACCCTCCTGTTTGTACAATAATTCGTTTTTTCTTCGCTACAGTTTGACTTTTACGAGCGAGTGCACGTATTATGTTCTTGTAACGGCGTAGGCGAGCCTTCTGAGATGGTTTCATTGATACATTGTAATTTATAACGTTAAGACAGATTTTACAGATGCATTTTAAAAAGTCTGAGTCGATATTTTTAATAAACATCTGTTGCATTGCCCGGGGCAGTCGATGATAGATTTTTATTAATTCACGGTATTTCTATAGTCTCTGTCATTCTGGAATATACACCGTTTCAGGCTCGTTTGGAAATATATTCGTTCTTAGAAGTACCCTAAACGTGTTTCGCGGATGAAGGTCGCAAAGCAAATATCCGTAACGCGTACTTGTAGCTTCTTTATAAACTTCCAAAAACTCCTTACGCTGATTTGGGAACATTTGATTGGCTAATACCCCAATTTGTGATACATCTCTCCGTTGTGCGAATAAGACTAGATATTGTGTATGTAACGACACATCGCGCATGTATCTATTTTTGAAAAATAGATTCTGATTGATGAAGAACACGCTTATGTAAGATGGTGGGAGAATACTGTAAATGTCTCGGCAAACGTTTTATCCATCTCCAACATGAGATCGTCAATTACAATGACTGTATGTTCATTTCCCTTTAACGAATTAACGTCATATACGCCTTTGTGGAACAAAATATCATCTTGGTACTCGTTGAACACTGATTGATACGTCGAATAGCACCATATAACTTTATGCACAAATTTCGAGAACATCTCTCCCTTTTCTTTAATGATTTTAAGCATAAACACAGTTTTACCACATCCTGTAGGTCCAGATATAATACATGTGGATCGGCTCGTGAATCTGAATTTTTCTACAGAGTCCATTTCTAACACGTCACAATCCTAAGTGGATCATTTACAAAATATTACAAATTTTGAGTGCTGTTCCTTATATTTTGTTTTCTTCTCCCACAGAACCGTGAATGACGATGAGGTACAGCACCCCATCATCGACATTACGGATGACCCCGACGACAGTGTAGTTGTGATCACAGAATCCTCCCCTGCCGACGAACCCTCACCAGCGATACCGGTAGTACGTTCAAAGCGGAGGTATGATGAAGAGAACCCCACGTCAGGTATAAAGCGACCGAAATACGCGCCTGTTGTTAGCCAACCACCACCAGTAATAGATCCCCAGCCCTCAACCTCTTACGCAACAAGTCCCCCAGCAGCACCTCCCGCTAATATATCCCCTTATTCATCCGCCACAGTTGCCCCCCGTTCTGTTGAGTCTACAATAATAGACTCCAGGCCCTCAACGTCTTACGCAACAAGCCACCCAGCAGCACCTTCCGCTAATATATCCCCTTATTCATCCGCCACAGTTGCCCCCCGTTCTGTTGAGGATGATATAACGTTTGAGTTGGTGCGCTCCGCAGCCCCCACCCCAGCCCTGACTAGAAATCGGTATAGAGTCAGGGTCGACCCTAGATTCATGCATAGCAATGGAATCGAGCGCGGGCTACGCCGGATTGTACTGCGTATTGTAGAGTTTGCTCTTCAGAACCGCGATGAGCGTGAAGTCAGGACGAGTCTGTCCTTCGGATTCGGGTCAGATGACGGTGATGTAGATGATTATTGGGTAGTAGTGCCATTTAGACGTTTGGCGGCTGAAGATGTAGAATATATATCAGGACGTATAATGCAACCCGCCCAAAGTAGTATAGCCTTTAATATGGACACCTTCACGGTAAATATTGATCGTATATTCCGTGTTGCGGGACATAGTGCCATACCGTATACTCTTAACTTCAATTCTCCGATTATTTACCGAAAGCATATAAACGTCGATCGTGGTTGCGGCTTTATAGCAGTAGTCTTAGCACGTATGTTTACTGTACAAAATACACAGGCCACAAAAATTTGGTTGCCTACGGTCGTGAAGCGTGATCGTAAACTATCTGTAGACTGTGAACTTGAATTTGACTGTAATATGGGTCCTGAAGAGCTGAGAAGGGTAGAACAGGAAATGAATGTCCGTATAGTTGTATTTGGGTTGGATGATCGTCGTAGGACTGTGTATGTTTTTAAAAGCTGTGTGAGAGATCGTACAAGACCCCTACTTATTTTAGGATTGTCAGGGACAACGTATCTCCCCATCCGTAATATAAGGTGGCTTTACGCGAGATATGACGAAAGTCGAAAATATGGGAGACATCATAAATTGTGTAAGGGGTACCGTGTAGTTGAAGCTGAGAAGAGAGACTGTGATGTGTGTAGACGCACATTCTTCAATAACTGCTTTGAGCTCCATAAATCAAGTGGCACGTGTAGGAAAATTTGAATCTGTGAATGTGGTATGTTTCACACAATGGATAATTGGGGGAAAATTAAGCACAAGTGTGACGAAATTCACTGTCCTACATGCCAGGAGGAGTATAAGGCGGATGGAGTAAAGCATGTATGTTATACGAAAGATGCTAAGCCTAAAAATAACCCTTGTATAACTTGTAGTGAATACTCTTATTTTAGTTTAAAGATAAATGTTAATTTTACCGTCTTGAATTTCGGAATAGTTATAAATTCATTTTAAATTAGTTACCCCATTATAATTCAATTGTGAACCACATTAATACTAATTTTATGTATACTATATTATTTTATTGTATGTAAACATAATTAATTATATATCACAATTGTCAGTTAATTATTTATATTCAAATATTTATTTTAATCTAATACCATGTCCATTTTGCAAATAAATAATAGAAAACCAAAGGTTATATTTTCCACCTTTGGTACTGTCGCAGTTTCGCCTAACGGACTCAATACGGCTAGTGAGATAATCACTGGTTGGCACTTAACTAGCGGCAGTGCTTATGGCTACATCATCCAGGTTAACCTATACCGGATAGATGCGCTACGGTCCCAAGCCGTAGCTTGCCTAGGCCGACGACGACGACGACGTAAACCAACAATTGATGACCCCGGAGCTGGATTACCCTTCTACCTCTACCCGAACGACTAGGACTAGACTGTAATGTCGTTCGTGCCCATCACCCCCTTCACCCGAACGACTAGGACTAGACTGTAACGTCGTTCGTGCCCACCACCCCCTTCACCCGAGCGACTAGGACCAGACTGTAACGTCGTTCGTGCCCATCACCCCCTTCACCCGAGCGACTAGGACCAGACTGTAATGTCGCTCGTGCCCTCTGCCCCTCACCCCTGCCCGTGCGCTCTGTGCCTGCGCTCGTCTCAACCTCCACTCCTTCGTTGGTAACTTGTCGTCTTGCTTGTACGTCAGCAAGCATAGGAGAAGATGCCTGACGACGCTGGTGCCATCTCCCACTTGAGCGTAAAGCTCCCCGTCTTCTGGCCGGGTGATCCATTTATTTGGTTCCACCAAGTGGAATCACAATTCAACTTGGGAAGGATCACCGCTAGCAGGACGAAATACGATCATGTTTTGTCCTCTCTACCAGCGAGCATCATCTCTGAAGTCCGTGACGTCATCGTATCTACTTCCACGAGTGAGGACCCGTACAACGATCTGAAGTCTGCCATCCTGTGCCGCACCACTGTCTCCGAGCGTGAGAAACTACATCAGTTAATCTCAAAAGAAGAACTTGGAGACCGTAAGCCCACTCAAATGCTGAGGGCTATGCAGTGCGCTCTAGGCGAACGCGCACAAACCTTCGATAAGGACATCTTTAGACAGTTGTTCTTGCAGAAACTTCCTCCATCAGCTCAGCGTGTCTTGGCCACTATGGATCCTGCTACTCCAGTTGATAAACTAGCAGAAACTGCCGACAAAGTAGTGGAGATTGACACAGCTCCGGTCAACAACGTGAACACACATCGGAACTGGAGTTGAAAGTGAAAGAGTTAAGTCAACAACTCAACCACGTTTGTTCTCTGCTACAAAATCAACGGCAAAGAAGCCATTCTCGGTCAAGATTTACGAAGAGGCATCGTTCGAGTTCCGGGAAGATCTGCTTCTACCACTCGAAATTTGGAAAGAAGGCTAGGAAGTGCATCTCTCCTTGCAATTTTTCATCGGAAAACCCAGCAGCGAGTCCTAATGGCGTCTAGTACTCGCACTGCCAACCTGTTATTCATAAAGGACAGGAACTCTGGTGTCAATTTCTTGGTCGATACCGGAGCGTCAGTCAGTGTATTCCTCAAAAATCTGGTCATACGCACTCGGAATCTCCGCCTCTATACGCTGCTAACGGTTCACGCATACCCACGTACGGTACTCAGTCGCGTGAACTAAACTTGGGCCTTCACCGATCCTTCAAGTGGATTTTCATCTGTGCTCAAGTGCGGCATCCCATAATCGGCGCTGACTTCCTCCAGCATTTCAAACTCCTGGTGGATCTTGACAAGCGACGCTTATGCGACCAGGCCACACTGCTTTCTGTTCTTGCCAAACAGGTTGCCCTTCCGGACGCCTCGAACTCTGCACTTTCCCTCGTTCCCCCTAATTCCATGTACCAGTGCCTTTTCCAGCGATATCCAGGAATTCTTCAACCGATGCAGATGGGTGATACCATTAAGCACACCATTACCCATCACATTACAACAAAAGGTCCCCCTGTGTTTGCAAAACCCAGACGTCTTGCCCCGGACAAACTGAAAGCTGCCAAATCGGAATTCCAGCTTATGATAGATCTTGGGATAATAAGACCTTCCAAAAGCAGTTGGTCCTCTCCCCTACACCTGGTCCAGAAGAAGTCAGGAGACTGGAGACCATGTGGGGATTACCGGTTTTTGAATTCGACAACCATCCCGGACCGATATCCGGTACCAAATGTCCAAGACTTTACTTCTCTTCTCCACGGCAAATCTATCTTCAGTAAAATAGATCTCGTTAAGGCTTTCCACCACATTCCCGTAGAGCCTTCGGATATTCCCAAGACTGCAGTTTGTACACCATTTGGGTTATTCGAATTTTTGAAGATGCCGTTCGGGCTACAGAATGCTGCGCAAACCTTTCAGAGGTTTATAGATGAGGTCACCAGAGGCTTAGACTTTGTTTATGCCTACATCGATGATTTGCTTGTGGCCAGCTCAACGGAAGAGGAACATAAGGAACATCTTTCACGCCTCTTTCAACGCTTAGAACAATACGGTGTTACTATTAATGCATCTAAGTGTGTGTTTGCACAGCCAACCTTGGAATTTCTTGGTCACACGATTTCGCAGCACGGAATTACCCCCCTTCAGGACAAGTGTGAAGTGATAAAAAATTACCCTATGCCAAGTAATCAGCGTGAGTTACGTCGGTTTCTAGGTTTGGTAAATTATTACCACAAGTTCATTAAAAACTGTGCCAGTGTTCTTGCTCCTCTACACGCTATGATCACACACAAACGCAAGGTAACGAAATTGGTATGGTGTAGCGATAGTTTACAGGCGTTCGACAATGCCAAAAATGCTATCAATAGTGCATTGTCTTTGTCATTTCCTATCAGTGATGCCCCCCTAACTCTGACGGTCGATGCATCAGATGTTGCGATCGGTGGAGTGTTGGAACAAACCATTAACGGTCAACAAGCACCCATCGCGTTTTACTCGAAAAAGCTGCAGCCAGCCCAAACGCGTTATAGTGCTTTCGGACGTGAACTTCTTGCTATTTACTTAAACGTGAAGCATTTTCAACATTTCCTTGAAGGCCGAGAGTTTTGTGTTTTTACCGACCACAAACCTTTGGTCACTGTCTTCAATAAAAACAGCTGTAACCACTCTCCCAGAGTCATCAGGCAACTCGATTATATCTCGCAATTTACCACAGATATCCGCCACATCAAAGGTGTCTTGAACACTCCAGCGGATGCACTTTCAAGAATAGAGATTACTTCTGTTACCCTCAGCTCTACACTGTGGAATGCTATTGCACAGGATCAAGATAAGGATACGGAACTACAAGACCTGCTCAGAGAAGACTCCACTCACTCACTTTCCATCAAGAAAATGAGTATGCCAGGATTGTCTGTGCCCCTCTATTGCGACGTATCAACAGCTGCTATTCGCCCTTATGTCCCTCCATGTCACAGAAAAGCAGTCTTCACGGATCTTCATAAGCCCTCCCATCCTGGTATCCGTGCTTCGCAACACCTGGTTACCTCTCGCTTTGTTTGGCCCTCGATGCGGAAGGATGTCAAACATTGGACCAAAACGTGCCTTGCCTGCCAGCGTGCCAAAGTCCAAAGGCACACCAGGTCCCCCTTTGACGCATTTCCGCCCCCATCCCAGCGATTTGAGGTAATTCATGTAGACATTGTTGGCCCTCTTCCAGTGATTCAAGGCCAACGTTATCTGCTCACCTGTCTCGACCGCTTTTCCAGATGGCCTGAAGCCATCCCACTTCCTGATATCCAAGCGGACACTGTTGCAAGAGCCTTTCTTCATGGATGGGTATCAAGATTTGGATTGCCGACAAAAGTCATCACTGACCAAGGTCGCCAATTTGAGTCTTCGCTTTGGAAGAAGTTTACCAGCTTGTTGGGTACAGTACATGCGCATACCTGTGCGTATCATCCGCAAGCTAACGGCCTCGTCGAACGCTTCCATCGCCAGCTGAAGTCATCCCTTATGTGTCACGAAGACTCCCATTGGATGGATAAGCTTCCACTCGTTTTGCTTGGTATTCGCTCTGCATTTAAGAGTGATCTGAAGACTACAGCGGCTGAACTAGTCTATGGAACAACACTGCGGCTACCAGGTGGCTACTTCACTGCAGGGGATAAGTCATGTGATCCTACGGAATTCGCTCAAACACTTTCCTCTCACATGCAGTCCCTTCAGCCTGTTCCCCCTCGATTGACTAGCCAACAGAACATCTTTGTTTCCCCGGCCCTCCAGTCTTGCACCCACGTTTTCGTTCGTGTACCTCTCCCAAAACGGCCTCTCCAATGTCCATATGACGGGCCCTATGAAGTTCTCCGACGTACGCGCAAATCATTTCTCATCCAGCGCGGTTCCAAGGTCGACAAGGTTTCTATCGATCGTCTTAAGCCTGCGTTTTTGGAATCAACCTTAAGTGAGGTACAAGTAGCTACCAAAAAGGTTCAGCGGAAATCTGTGTCGTTCGGAACTCTTTGAACTTCCTCTCTGGTGGGGGAGTGTGTAGTGAATACTCTTATTTTAGTTTAAAGATAAATGTTAATTTTACCGTCTTGAATTTCGGAATAGTTATAAATTCATTTTAAATTAGTTACCCCATTATAATTCAATTGTGAACCACATTAATACTAATTTTATGTATACTATATTATTTTATTGTATGTAAACATAATTAATTATATATCACAATTGTCAGTTAATTATTTATATTCAAATATTTATTTTAATCTAATACCATGTCCATTTTGCAAATAAATAATAGAAAACCAAAGGTTATATTTTCCACCTTTGGTACTGTCGCAGTTTCGCCTAACGGACTCAATACGGCTAGTGAGATAATCACTGGTTGGCACTTAACTAGCGGCAGTGCTTATGGCTACATCATCCAGGTTAACCTATACCGGATAGATGCGCTACGGTCCCAAGCCGTAGCTTGCCTAGGCCGACGACGACGACGACGTAAACCAACAAACTGTATACTACGATATAGAAACATATACGAACGCTGAAACCAGAGGTAATTCCACATTTACTTGTGAGCCAGACTATCTGCGATGAGTGTATGGGGATCGAATGTGACGAGTGCCCCAAACGCGGTAAACGGACAAACGTTTTTAAAACGAATGTCCACGATAGTCCTGTGAAACTATTTGTGTCCTATATTGTCAAGTTAGCCGACAAGTTCAAAAAAATGACTGTGTATATTCTCGCCCATAACGGGGCAAAGTTTGACACGCAGTTCCTTTATAAGGAGTTGCTTGAGCACGAATCCTCTGAGATATTTACAGGTGATCCATTGAAAAGAGGCAACAAATTAATACAGATGCAAATAAGAGGCAATGTACAATTTAAAGACACTTTATTATTCACACCTTGTAAATTAGCAAAGCTACCCAAGGTGATGGGGGTAGCAGCTGAAGTTTCCAAAGGATACTTCCCTTACACTTTCCTCACCAGCGAGACTTTAAACTACGTAGGCCCACCACCACCCAAACATTATTTTAACTATGATTGTATGAGTGTAGATGAACGTGAAGACTTTGATCGATACTACAACAGTTTTAATGAACGTAATCCTTATAATATAGCTGATGAATGTGAGCGTTATTGCGTGAATGATGTGCGCGTGCTTAGAGTATGCTTCCAGGCCTTTAGAAGGATGTACATAGGCCGTTTCAAATGCGATCCGCTGCAAGTCGCAACCACCATCGCGTCATTATGTTTTACGGTGTTCAAAATAACTTCATGCCTAAAGCCACCTTAGCCATTATTCACCGAAACAACCCCGCAGTTACGGCCACAAGGCTATTTACTGGCTCATACACCTACAGCAACAGACAGGTGTATACATAAAGCACGCCCGCAACACGGGTGAAGTGCCCATTAAGATTAACGGTCGTGTTTTTTGGGTTGATGGGTTAAGTGAAAACCGTGTCACTGGTGTGAAGACTGTGTACTCCTTTAACGGATGCTGGTGGCATGGATGCCCCGTCCTGAGTGCGGAATCGCCGGAGATATCCACGGTAGATCTCCTGCCGACTGTCTTGCATGGACCCGCACCCGCGATCAACTTATAGGATCCCAGTTCACTCACAAAGTCTTGTGGGAGCATGAATATGATGCACGGATGGAGACAGACGAGGTGTACCGTGAGGAAATAAACACGATCAAGCGTTCAATGGTGCTGGATCCTCTCAAATGTGGTGATAGCTTGTTTGGAGGACGTACAAATCCATTCAGGCTATACTTTCCACCTACGGAGGGTGTGAAGCTCCATTACTACGATTTCTGTTCTTTATACCCATACGTGATGAAGAACAATCCGTACCCCGTGGGCGCTCCTGAGAAACTGGTGGGACCTAACCTGCCCTCCATCAATGAATTTTCAAGAAATTTGAATGATCGTTACTTTGGGCTCTCTTTCGTAGACGTACTCCCCCCACGCAATTTATGGATGCCAATCTTACCCGTCGTTATCGACCACAAGCTCATGTTTCCCCTGTGCGTGAAGTGCGCGGAAGAGAATAACGGTAATTGTAACCATATACCCCACCAGCGTAAGATCAGAGGCGTATATACAAGTCCAGAGCTGGCCCTAGCCGTACGCCATGGGTATAGAATACTGAAGATACATGAGGTGTGGAGGTTTCAGAAGCTACCCAACCTTTTCACACCATATATAAACGCATTTTTGAAGGATAAGGTTGAGGCATCAGGGTATCCGCGAGGAGTTGACACCG
This sequence comes from Bathynomus jamesi, assembly GCA_023014485.1. Taxonomy (NCBI): domain Eukaryota; kingdom Metazoa; phylum Arthropoda; class Malacostraca; order Isopoda; family Cirolanidae; genus Bathynomus; species Bathynomus jamesi. The sequence continues at coordinate 107,852 of JAJOZX010002770.1, forward strand.
AAGATGAAAAGTCTGCCTATATTCAACGTTACCGCGACCGCGAAGGTATACAACTTGATCGTACCCAAATTGCAAAGAATCCTGGCAAGCGCTTTAGTGCAAAGTTGTGTCTAAACAGTCTATGGGGAAAATTTGCACAGAATACCGGCAAAGGGAACATTCATTTGGCACAAAGTTATAGTGATGTCTGGGATTATGCCAATGCTCCCGATAAAGAGGTCATGGAGATCGTGAATGTAGGTAATACTTACATAATAAAGTACAACAACACTGAATTGGCCACAGATACCTCAAGGGTTACAAACATACCTGTGGCCAGCTTCACAACAGCCTACGCCCGCATAAAACTTTGGGGTCTATTGCATTCTCTTGGGCGGAGAGTATTGTATGCCGATACAGATAGCGTGATATTCACAGAGAGGGAGGGTGAATACATGCCTGCTATTGGGGAGTTCCTCGGCGAGCTCACTGATGAGATCAAGGATGAGTATGGGGACAACGCATACGCCGACTCTTTTGTCTCAACAGGACCTAAAACTTATGGGGTACGGGTGAGGGTGGGGGAGGATATGAAATATATCGTGAAGGCAAAGGGTATTACGCTCAACCATGCGAATCGGCGGGTTGTTAACTTTGAATCGTTGAAGGATCTAGTGTGTTTGGACGATGAGAGCGATCGGCCTCCCCAACTAACTGTAGGCACCCACAATTTTCGGGCGCAGAAGCTGGGGGGCGTGAAGGAACTTAGGGGAACGAAGGTGTGCCGTAACACCTATAGGAAACGTTACCAGTTACCTGGTACCTATGATACCGTACCCTTTGGATACCATAACCTTTGATGCGTCTATTGTTAACTTACTTATCACACGTATTTGTAAATATGTATGTCTTGTATATAATCTTTGCTGTATCTATTGTTAACTTATTTATTACACGTATTTGTAAATATATATAACTTGAATATCTCGTTTATTAAATAAATCATGTTTCAATTAGCGTTTCACTTTCTCCTGTGTGTGTGTGTGTGTGTGTGTGTGTGTGTGTGTGTGCACCGGTGAAAGTTCTAAGCTCCGCCCACTGTAAGACCAGCAACGTGAGTCATGCTACTATCTGGGATTCCTGCGTGGTCAGTTGACTGCAGTAAGCCCTTGAGCTCAGACGTGTATTCGCCCGCGTAGAAGAAAATGGCTACCTTTAATATTGCTTGTTCAACGTTTATGAAATGGTATTCAGCAAAGTGTCAAGATGTGGTGGATACCGAAAAACTTCCTATTCCCCCTCCTTTGCCTCTTTTAAAACCACATTGGATCGTGCGAAGGAGCAAGATGTACAAATACTCTATGGTTATTCTGGTGAGACCGTTGTAGGCTTTCGTTGCACAGACGATGTATTGAAGTATGCTGTAGACCTAAACTTTATAAAGTCTCACATATACCGTGAAGTAAAAGAAACAACGCGTGCAGAAGAGAAGCAGCAGATATGGATAATGAGTCTTGTGGATGAGTGGTGTGACAAGCGGTATTATGTCATGTTACACCATGTCGATTACTCATACCCTACGACTGAAAATGTGAATCTCGTCATCATGGAGAATCTTAAGTATTTTTACCACTATATTAATGTATATCATGATGAGGTTCGTAGTGAGTTGTGGCTAGTGCCCTGCGTGAGTTTTTAGCAGACTTTAGAGACGAGTATCGTTTGCTAGGCAAAAAGGAAAAATATGGCATATGTTCCTCTCAAATAGTGCGCCGGAGTGTGAAGATGTTTAGGAGAGATAAAACATTATAAAATGTGCCTAGTTCGTGAAAATTATCCTGAGGGAAACTGTCTGGTGCGTATTCTGGTAGTGATAATACGTTAAAACCGAAATTAATTCTTGTGCCGGAAAAAAACACCTACCCAATATAATGGGGTACAAAAGTTCGATCAGCGCCGCACATGTTTCATTAGATTATGGTGCGACTCGCACCTCACGGATCATACGAGTTCGAACAAACCCATTCACGTATCATCAGGGTGAGTCAACCGCCCATCGAACCGTTCCTGCCTACCTGCGTGCCTCACGCGGCTCATAGTTATCTCAGAGCTTGAACCGAGTGGACGTGCGCTCCTCGAATACGATGGAACTTCCTTTGAGCAGCATTCTCAACGCCTCGTACGATGTGTCCGTTCAGGCGTAAATCCGGTGCCGTTAGCTATGTATTAGAAACGGAATGTAGACAAACAAACAAACGGAATGTTGTTTATTTAAGTGTCGAGGAGATGAATAGAATCTTCGTGATAGTTGAGAAGTGGAGTGAAGATCGTTATAAAATACCTGCTAACGTAGGTACAAGAAGAGAGCAGATTAGTGACGCACCCTCATACGCCGTTGTATGTACGTTGTGTATAAATAACGATCGGCCATGCATTGATATACGGCTGATGTGGAAGAATGCTTCTGATAATAACGCTCTTGTTCCTACGCGAAACCGTTTCATCCTCGACAGAATGTTTGAAATCGTCGGATTCCGCAAGCTGAAACCTATATTAGACGCGCGTGTTACGGATATGCTTTATTTTGATACAGTACTTGAATACGCATACACCGCTCTGCTCGATGGGTTTACCGAGTGTAGGGCTGAACAAGGTGAGAATGGTCTAGAGCTGGACGTTTATTTAAAAAGTTTAGACTCTTTGAAATATCATGAACTTTGGTACAAAGCAATTGATCGGTACAAGGCTGAGCTCACCTACACCGTTCACCCTGAAGAACTATTTCTTTATATAACGAGCAGTTGTCGTAACGACTTAGAAGATTATTTCAATTGCCGCTATGTTGAGTGAAGATGAGTTCACAATTGAAAAGCTCGCGTCGGTAGAAATAAACCCTCGATTGGAAAGGCGTGTTTATAAACTTGTGTTTAATAATGTAGCTAACGATGAACTCTTTGTGCGTGCTTTTGATTGTATTCTAGACGTATTTAAAGATAACTTACCAACCGGTTGTAAAGTGGGAACAAAAATAGTACTGAACGATATGAAGGCCCTTCATATCGAGTACAGGTTTCCCTATACTTTAAGCGGTGAAATATTATTAAACCGCGTATACTGCGTAATGCAGAGCAATAATGATGTAATTGTAGACTCGATTAAGTGCGAGTTTAGTATTTTGAAAAAAAGTGAAATGTATTTATATATTTAACATATTTGTGTGTGTGTGTATATATATTTCTGCTATATTGATGTATACGATTTCTTATGTTGCGCGGTAGAAGATAAAGTGTATGTATTTATTTAGTTGTGTGTATATATTTCTGCTATGTTGATGGTTATTATTTCTTATTTTTTTTTGATCATTCCAATGTATATTTATTTTCTATATATCTCCATAATATAATTGTGTGTGTATATATATATATATTTCTCCTGTACTGTTATATTGACGGATATATTTTTTGATTATATGCATATTCCTCGTTCATATTTCTTAAACTATTATTATTTTTAATTGATCATTCAAATGTATATTTATTTTCTATATATTTATAATAAACAGAATGATGTAATGTTGTTTTATTTAATTCTTTTGGTTGTAAACAATTATATCAAATGGCTGGTTACGCCTTCTAAACCTACTAGCGGAATTCTAAGCCAACTTTTAAGAATTAATTAAATAAATGGTACAATCTGGCAACTTAATAATGTATACCTGAACAATTAAAATGGTATCTGGCAACTCGCCCTAATAATGTATACCTGAACAATTAAAATAAAAAGTGGTATCTGACAACTCAACCTGAACAAGCCATTTACGCCTTCTAAGCCAACTGGCTGATTAGGAGTCTATAAGAACGGCGGGTCGGCTGAAGCGTTATTATGCACTTGGCTCCTGCCAGGTGAACACCTCTCTTCCTTTCTCTCCTTCTCCTGTCTTTCTCTTGGGGGATAACGCCGCCTCCAAGTTTCATGACCCCCTTGTTGCACCTGCAGCATCCCCCACCCCTTTGCAACATTGATTTGTTGCAACCCCACCCCCTTTGCAACATTTGATCATTATCTCTTGCAACATTCCTGCACTCTAACCTTTTGCGGCTATACTACTCACGCCGATGAATTCGTAGCCAGCGATCTTTACTACACCACCATACTACACCATTACAAACCACACTATATCTATTCCTTACCTATTTCCATTCTAATCTTCCTCCCTTTTTCCATTCTCTTTGCTTACCAGTTACAATGAACAATGAAGGTAAATATTTTTGTGTAATATCAGGCGAACTATTTAATATTACAGGGGCGTAACTAGGCATACGCATTATACTCACGTGCGTATATTTTTTTTGCGCATATCGTAATTCCGGAAACTTTTGAAACTTTTTTGCAAATGAACAAGATTTCTTTAAAAAATCCTTCAGGAAAAATTTTTAAAAAGTTATTGATACAAAATATCCCGCAGTAAAATATATTTAGACATATTTAATGAATGTATTGATTTAAGGAAAATCATACCATAAAATGACATGTCTTGATAGGTGGTCATTTGGCACTGGAAAAAGTTTTAAAATGATAGTAGATAAATAATAAATTAAAAGCTTAGCATATAATATATAAATTTGCATAAAAATTAAATGAATAATATATTAACTCTAATTAAGGTGACATTAGAATAAATTACCACACAATACAGTATTATCACATTACAAATGCAGGTAATACTTAATGTTTGTGTAATGTTCAAGAATTCAAGCCCCTGTAGCCCCCCCTCTGTCTAGGTCCCTGGATATATATATATATATATATAGTGTGCTGCATAAGTCACTTTACCGAGAATAATGAAATCATCTTGTGAAGAATATGTATTATTTATTAAAGAAATTGATCAGTGTCCTCCATCATGTTCAATACACGTTGCATCTTTGAACCACTGAACACCAAATAGCGTGGCACAGTTCTTTGTTATTATTCAACGTCTCGAACTCTTGGCGTATCAAAGTCTTCATGTGATCGAAATCCCGTGCAACGTGTGTATTGAATATGATGTAGGGTACTTGGAACAATTTCTGTAATAAATACTGTACTAAATATGATTCTTTACAAGGTAATTTCATTATTCTCGGTAAAGCGACTTATGCCGCACCCTATATATATATATATATATATATATATATATATAATTAATACATATATGTGTAAATGTAATTAATTAATTATAATTAAAAATGTCATTAAATGCATGTTGAAGAAAATTCACCACTTTTTTTTTTACCAAAACTAATTTTCTGCTTTTATGGGTGTATTTAAATGAAATGCAACACACAATCATTCCGGGATCTACCTATCTACCTATCTCTCTATCTCTCTATCCATAAATAAATAGTGTGTGTGTGTGTGTGTGTGTGTGACCCCAAAAATATGGCCACCTTTTTCACGAAGCCAACAAAACTGCAATTCCAGATAACTAAATGGGACAGAAATCTCATTAAACCCTCAATTTTTCCTTAAAATGAGTAGTAGTTTATTTAAATAGGATAAGTAGTCTTTCAAATTCAATTTGAACAATAGTTGTTAAAAAATAAGTTGACTACGAAAATAGAAACAACTGCTAAACTCATTTACATCATTTCAGTCAGTCTGTAATGGTTTTTGTTGGCGTTTCTCGTTTAGGAAAAACGTGCATTGTTTTCGTCGATAAAGGTGTGGGAATTGATTCAAAACACTACTGTGACGATATACTATGCAAGATGTTGCCTGAAATTGGAAGTTACGGTGAGAATTATATTTTTCAGCAAGACGGCTGTCTCATCGGTCCCGCACACCACTGCATACTTGCAAGATCAATGTCCCGATTTCATGGCGCCAAAAGATTAGCCACTAAATAGCTCTATTGGAGCGCCAGCATCACTTCCCCAGTAACGAAAGTTTTGCTTATTAATTAATCTCCAAGACAGATGTACTCGTACCTAACACTCGTCTATGAAGTGGATGCGTTTCAAAAACTCAGGATCTTCTTCTAGCTTTGCTAACATCCATGTTGCGTTTTTAAACATTAGTAAGTGAAGTTTCTGAATGAATTTTGTAAGAAAAAAGGTTTAATTCGGTACGAAGTATACGATGCACAGATATTTGTAAAATACCTACTTCTGCTGACAAACGTCGAATTGACTTCTGCGGACTGCGCGCAATAATTTCATGAACCATATTTACGTGTTGTACAGTTCTTGTGGATCGTCGCATACCACTATTACCCTTATGCTGATTGTTTACATTTATTTTTGCTTGAAATTTTCTAACAATTTATGATATTATCTTTCGATCTTAATTTTCTGTTCCAACTGCAAAGGCGACATCACTGTTTGAGGGTTCAGCCATTAGAAATGTATGCCTATATGCGGAATAAAATCCCAATCTGTTACCTTTCTGAGTAAGAAATCCCAATAAGAAAATATTCATCCATTATAAATAGCTGGCGAACAAAAATACGGGCAAACAAAAATACGGGCAAACAAAAATACGGGCAAACAAAAATACGGGCAATTTTTTGGGACACCCTCTTTATGGGCATGGGTATAAATAACAAACGAATACAGGTCTTACCAAAAGCGACGCAAGTTTCACAAATAATCTGAAATGTTAAAATGAATAAAACTAAAAGAATAAGAATATTTAAGTTTTCATAATTCAGTACAATGTTGAAGGTATCATGTATGGAGAGTGATTAGAAAACTATTTCATTTATACTGAGATGGTGAGGTTGACTGGTTAAATATTTTGTTGGGCTGATTAGATGAAGTGGGTGGTAGTGTAATCGGTGCTACTGTAGTATGCGGTCTACCGACGATTGGTTAGGTTTAGTCATGATATTTTCGTTAAAACTAACGAAAATATCATGACTAAACCTAACCAATCGTCAAGGGCGATTGACAATGGGATGTAAACAAACAATTAGTAAACAAGATAAGAAGCTATAATTAAAAGGTAGACCGTCGAATCGTAGGTAGACCGAATACTACAGTAGCACCGTGTAATCTATCTTATAATGTTAAGGTTATGAGGTATAGTCATCAAGATATAGTTTACTTTTAAGGATAAAAATTGTTTCCAAAAGGGCTGAATCAGTTTCCTCAGATTTGAAAAGAATTTTAAAATTATCAGGCTTGGTGGGGTGGTCTAATTCATGAGAGTTTAAATGTTGGATGGGTTGGATGGGTTGCTAATTTTATTACCTGTACGGGTACCCAACCCTCTGTGTTCGTCCATAAGAATTTGTAATTCGCATTTGGTTAATCGAATGTACGACGATGTGCAATCGTCACAGGTATATTGATAAATGACGGACGAGGAGAGAGAATTGGGTATTATCTTTAATTTTAAAGAACGTTTTCAGTCTTCGACTGAGGACGAAAATACAGTACATTTCAAATTTATTTGAAGGAAAGATTCTTTAACAGTTTTAACTTTTTTTCAGTATAATGCTATCTTGGCCATAGTATACTTTTTTAAACTAAATTATCCACATATTTTTTCCTAAATTCTAATTCTGTATGGCGTACGTGATAATTTGAGCAAATGTTTGTAAGCCTGGTTAAGTAAGAAAAAGGTTCTGTTTATATACGAGTGGTACGTAAACGGTTAAATTTCATGCCAAGGATTTCGAAGGTAGGTTTACCGAACACCGAAGTCGTAAAATTATTATTAATATGGGGTACTTTAATATCCAAGGAAGGGAAAGTATTTTTAGATTCAATTTTTGACGTGAATTTAAAGTTGGTATGTTTGTTATTAAGACAGTCGCGGAAACAATGAATATGATCAAGTGATTTATACAGGAGAAACGCTTCAACTACTTATAGACATTATTTACCGCAGATTCGTAGGCAATACTGTTCTCTTTTTTTATTTGGTTAATTAATGTAATTCCGTTTGGGTAGAGTCTTTTCGAACATTCTATATATATGGACTACATGTCAAAATTTCATCAACCTCGTATTTGATAGGAATTTTTATACTCGTAGTTCTTTACTAACATCATTAGTACTGCACAGTTGCCATTACCTAAAGGTATTTATATATTACGTATCTAAGCACATATACAGTAAACTGGAATAAATGCATATATATATATATATATATATATATATATATATATATATATATATATATATATATATATATATATATCATATACGCGTAATATATGGGAGTATAAAATTATTGTCTGAGGATCTGCGCGACTAGTGCCTGTGTGTGCGTGTGGTCTTAGATTGAGATCTTTTATGTAGGAATACCAATACGTAGCTTATTATGTTTTCAGAAACTAAAATTATTTGCATAAAATAACGGATCAACATATAGATACGATACAATATTCAATTATATTTTTATGTTTTCGTTCCAGTCAGATTTCCTATAAAATAACTTTGTATCTCTTACACACATTTCACTCATTTCTTAGAAGTGTCATTTCTCCATTTAAGTAGATTCTCTGGAGATTTAATGGAAAGGAAGCGAATTCAAGTGAAGTTTATAGGGTGTCCGCTTTACCTTTTACATTGTGAATTCCCTTTTGGGCGGATGATCTGAGGTTTTTTCCCCTTTGTGACCATTTGTTTACGCTGGAGCGTTTCTGCATTTGTACTTTCTGTACTCCCTGTGTCCCGCACAAATTCTCAAATTCTTGGAGTCGATAGTGTCTGAGTATGATGAAAGACAACCATCATTTATTCATAGTGCGTCTTACTCCGTCTTCCCGGAAACTTTCAATAACGAAGAATGCTTTGACGGATGTTAATCAAACAGAACATTTTATATATAATATATATATATTGCTTTGTTTGTAAAAAGAGAGGTGCCGGTACTCATATCTTGATAAATTGTAAAATTCCTCTCCCACCCCTCCCCTCTTCCTGCGCCCCCTCCCCTTCCTCTATTGAATTTGTGATTAACTTTTAATAAAAAAGTTGAAAATAAAAATCAAAAACCCATAATAAAAATGAGACTGTTTAACATTTATAGACACCGTTTATTACCTTCAGTTTTAAAGAATTAAAAAATGAAAACACCAAAATTAGAGTTTCATAGAAAATTCCAAATTTTCATGAAGTTTTCGTCCGACAAAACGTCCCGACTTCGTTCCAAGGTCTCTTTGTCGAGATGGGAACATTAATTTATTTGAGCGGACGTGTGTCAACGTCGCTCTGAAAACAAGGTGCCCGTACGCCGTACCGGTGCGTACCACCACCAAAAAAGCACACACATATTGTATATATATATAATAAAGTGGTTGGTAGATAAATGGAGACCCTGGGTGGCCTAGTGGTTAAGACGCTGGGCTGGTGGTTCGGATTTTACGTTAAACTGTAGGACTGAGGTGGAGTGAAAAGCTGGACCTTCGTCAGAATGAACAATTCGGGCGGAAGCAAACCAAAGGTTATATATATATATATATATATAGCCATCTTCAGTAGGGTGCTCTGAAAATTAAAAGATGTTGAAAAAAGCTCATAAAACTTTGCTCACCGGGCTTCTCATTCTTTTATATCATATTAATGCCAGAAAAAAATATTAGCTACATTGAAACATACTAAGCCTTGCCACCAGCCAGCTGAAAAATATGCTTTATTGAATTAATTTATTATACTTAATACTTACATTTAAAAAAAAAAAAATTCAGATTTACCTATCATAATTAGCGTATCTATTAAATAAATCGTAGTTTTACTTGAGTTTATATAAACTTAAATAATTATTACAAAATTTAATACATATTTTTTTGTCAAGAAGAGCAATAATTAATTACTTTTCAATGGCAGACGGAAACGGTAATAATAATGAAGATGATCCAAATAAAAAATCAAAGGATAATTCAAATATTTCCTTAAGAAAAGATGATATAATATGGCTAATAGAAAAGCCTATCGAAAAACTCTGATGTTCGAATCCCAAAGAAGGGGGACATTTTACGCTATTTTTTCTACATAAAAGATGGACCAATGAAGAAAGAAATTTAGAAATTTTAACGGTACAATTGCTGAAAAAGTATTAGAAGATACAGAAAAGTAGTGGATGAAATCAGGAATCGAAACACAACGTAAAGATAAAGTCAAGAAAAAGATTTAAGACCTTTACGAGAATTATAGGACACACAAAAAAAAGAAAGGTTCCAATTCCAACAAGGTAAAGGAAGAAAATTTTGTTAGAGACCTTGACTCCTATTTTTTTTTATTGCCCATAAAGATGCTGAACGCAGAGTTCAAACTGATCGGTTGAGGACGACAGAACAGAAAAAAGAGGATATTGATTTCATAAATGCAATGAAAGAGGGTAGAAAAGTTCTTTTGGGATCCGAAGATAAAAAGTATTCAAAAAAGGTTCAAGCTAAAAGGAATAGGGAAGAGAATTTCACTTACAGAATGGAGACAGACATGCGAAGAAGAGAACTATAAGAGGCTTCAACTAGCGAACTTAACGATGAGATAGACATTGTTGATGAAGATTATTTAGAACTAGATGATAGTGATACTGATGAAAATGTGATTTCAAATTTTGATAAAAAATCAAAACGAAAGCGTTCGAAAACTATCACACTAGAACTTCCACGAAACCAATTGAAAAGTAAAAAAAATATCTAAAATGGTTGATCGTTTAAATTTATCTTCTGGCCAAAGAACTGCATTTATGGCTGCCATCGCAACAGAGGGGGGAGTTGATTTGGAGAATATCACGTTGTCTAAAACAAGTACGAGGACAGCAAGTAAAATAGTGCGGCAAGAAAAAGGCAAAGAAATCAAAAGTAATTTTGCATGCCCAAAATTTTGTAAGCTTCATTGGGACGGAAAAATTTTGCATGAAGATGATGAAAGATTAGGAGTGCTGATATCTGGTGCCCCAGGATATGAAGAGGGAAAGCTCCTTGGCGTTCCAAAAATCGTCGATGACACTGGTAATACACAAGCGAATGCTACTCATTCTCTAGTCGCTGAATGGAAAGTCGAATCCAATATATGGTCTTGTTTTTGACACTACGGCGTCCAACTCCGGCTGGAAAAATGGAGCCTGTGTAAAATTAGAAGAATTATTCCAAAAAAACTTTTCTTTTGCTTGTAGACACCACATACTGGAAAGAATCTTGCAAGCAGTTTGGTCAAAACTTTTCGATGATACAAGTAGTCCAAATAATTTAGATTTTAAAAATTTTCAGAAGTTTTGGAATACCATCAACAAAGAAAATTTCAAAATTCTTGAATTTAAAGATCGATCCTTAAAATCTCGTTGTGAAGATGTTAAAAAATTTCTTCAAGAAACGTTGACCCAAAGTTCGGACAAAAAATCATTACCAAGAGAAGATTACAAAGAGTGTGCGGAACTTATGCTTATTCTCTTGGGAGGGACTCCACCTCGTGGTGTGCATTGGTTAAAACCAGGAGCATATCACCATGCAAGGTGGATGGCGTACATTTTGTATGCGGCTAAAATGTTTGCTTTCAGTGGTCAACTTGGGTACGATTCCAAAAAAAATAAAAAATCTTGAACGCTTTTGCACATTCACATAGCTTTTTTATATACAACCCTGGTTATCAGCTATGCAGCTCATGCTGCAATAAATGGCCTAAAATTGTGGCACGATTTAAATTCTTATTGTAAATTTGATTCAGATGTGGCCTCAGCAGCTATAAAAACCTTTGAAAGACATTTTTGGTATATGACAGAAGAGTTACCTTCATTTTCACTGTTTTCAAATAAAATTGAGATCTCTGAAAAGCGCCAAATAGCTAAAAAAATTATAAAGATGAAAAAGTAAACAGTTTTAAAATTGGAGTTCCCACTTTCCCTAAATTAAACTTCGACGAAATTAATTTCGCTGATTGGAGTAAATTTTGTTTCTTTTACAAACTCTGGAAATAGATATGGAATGGATGACAAAAGACCCAAGTGAGTAACGTAGATTCTGAATATAAAAAGAGCATTTCAATATATTAGAAGTGTGAAAGTAGTAAATGATCTTGCAGAAAGAGCTGTGAAGCTCATTCAAGATTACTCAAATAACATTACCAAGGACGAGCCACAAAGACAGTACATGCTTCAGGTTGTAAAGCGCCACAGGAAACTAATTCCTGATTTGAAGAAAGGGACACTAAACCATCTTCTGTAAAATCAAAATAAGATCAAAAGGGACTGTTTATAACTGCCAAAAGGAAGAGGCCCACTCCTGCTAAAACAAAAATAAACCTGATGGCCACAGTTATAAACAATTACGCAGGAGTGAGGGGGCATAAACCTCGGTAAAAGCCAATCTTCATCTAATTTCCCTAGAAACAAGAAGAAATACCAAATTTTAAGCTCGTCTTTGTTTTTTTTGTTTTTTGCATATATACTTATACTACAGGGTGTCCCATAAGTTCGGCATCATAGGAAAAATAATAAAAAAGGCAAAACAAAAGCTTTTATTTACAGAACGTGCTCAATATGTCCACCATTGTTTTCAATACACAAATTCAGACGTGATACCCAGTCAGCAAGCACACGGTGAATGATGTCAGGAGTAATGGTGTTACATGCCCCAATAATGCGCTGCCGCAAATGTTCAACACTCCTAATTTTCTCTGCGTATACCAGCGCTTTCAAGTGGCCCCAGAGATAAAAATCTAGTGCGTGAGATCCGGGCTTCTAGCTGGCCATTCCACAGGCCCTCGACGTCCTATCCAATGACCAGGGAATTGTTGGTACAGGTATTCCCTTACTTGGGTGCTGTAATGTGCAGGAGCGCCGTCTTGCTGGAACCATGTTGGGAAATTTCCTTCTTCGTTCAAGACACTGGGAAATGCTTCTTCCTTGAGCATACGTAGGTAGGTGCCTCCAGTGTCATGTTCATCGAAAAAGAGGGGGCCTATGATGCGATCCTTCCAAATGCCACATCATACCATCACCCGAGATGCACCTTGTTCCTTTGAAGAGGTATACCAGTGAGGGTTGTTTTGAGAGCAGTAGCGGGTGTTCTGTCGATTTACCTCACCATTTCCATAAAAAACAGCCTCGTCACTGAACAGAATGGTGGACGGGAAATTGGCATCCCGAGCATATTGTTCCGTAGCCCATTCACCAAATTCCATCCGCCGGTCGGGATCATCTTCGCTTAATTTCTGTAGGATCTGAAGTTTATATGGATGCCATTTGTGAGCCTGAAGAATGCGATGGATGCTACTTTTCGACACTCCTGTCTCGGCGGACAATCGCCGAAGTGACTTATTGGGACTTCTGTTAAAATGAGCCAGGATAGCAGTCGCTGTATCATCGTCAGTGGACCTCCTTGAAGGTCCACTGCGTGGTTTATCTTCTATGGATCCTGTTTCCTTAAATTAGCTTCTATGGATCCTGTTTCCTTAAACTTTGCAACAAGTCTGCTAACACAACTCTGTGTTATTGGCTCGCGGTCTGGATGCAGTCTGTTAAATTCAGCAGCGGCCTCTCTTTGACTCCGATTTCCTATGAGTAGAATTATCTGGATTCGTTCTTCCTTGCTCACAGACATTATGGCCTGTAGAAAGAGAAAAATATGAATTATGGTTTGTAGAAATAGAAAAATATGAATTTCTCCTATGATGCCGGACTTATGGGACACCCTGTATATCAATGCTTTGTATTTTTAAATCAACTCTAATTAACCCTATCTTATTTTTATGAGGTTTATGTAACTTAATTAAGTAATACCTACCTACAAATCAGACCTAATTGCACAATTCGAAAATTGCAAAACCTCAATTTTACATGAAGCTGGTGGCAAGGCTTAATATGTTAGGATCGAGCTAAAAATTCCCAAAGGTATTCAGAAGCATGATAGCAATGAGAAAATAACTGGGGAGCAAATATTCAAAATCATGTTTTTTGTTGGAGCACCCTAATCTTGAGCACTTCGTTGAACGTGGAGAAAATTAAGCTTCCGTTAATTATTACACCTGTAACAATAGTATTATTAATTATTTTAATATTTACGATAGCAGATGATATTAAATATATATAATGTACAAGTGTGCAAAACATTATAGTATTATGTAACTGATACAGTTTACAGGGGTGACAAAAGTGAATAGACACCTTCAGTTTTTCCATAGATTTTGACTTAATAATATAATTATAAAGTTAATAAATAATAACATTTATTGAATAAATATATTTAAAATCGTGTTACTTTCCCCTTTCCATTATGTAAAGCTGACACACGTTCTTCCACTGATGAATTTTGTCATTTGTTCTTAAAAACAATCATTGTAATGACTTAACTTTTGTCAACCCTCTATACATTTCCAAAATGACGCATCCATTGGACATTTATTCAGTTAAATTTAATCGATAAAGAAAAATAAAATCCTTTCATTTTTAACATAAAAGCCAGTAATAAGAGAGATGTAATAAAATATCCTTCATTTTAGAAAGCGCGTAAAAATCGAAAAGATCATATACTAGTTCATTATATTTTCCGTGGTCCATGAAGAACAGAGAGAGACAGAGAGAGAGAGTTATAAGGAGTTACAAGGAAAAGTAGTACCTCAAAAGGCCTTGCGGCCCATACCGAGGAGGTATCAATGGCAACGAATGCCAGAGAAAATTCTGTCACCCTCAAATAGTGTGCAAGATGTGGTCTAACTTTATCTTGAACAGATCCACAGAAGAACTGTTCAAAACTTCTGAAGGTAGCCTGTTCCACGTGTCACAGATCTTAGGGGTAAAGTAATTCCCACACACACTAGTCCTAAACCGTTTCAAATCTAACTTCCAACCATTGTTGCGAGTTGAGTGATCATTTAAACTAAACATGCTTCTAAAATCGACAGGTTGAACTTGAAAACCTCGATGAGTTGATCGCGCAGTCTCCGAGTTTCCAGCGAAAACAAATTCAGGCCGCGTAAAAGTCGATTGTAGCCCATATGCCTAACGGAAGGGATTAACTTTGTGGCCCTCGCCTGCACTCGTTCCAGCCTCTCAATATCTTTCCTGAGGGTGGGCGAACAGAACTGCACAGCATACTCCAGGTGCGGCCGAACCAGAGAATTGTACAGAGAGAACACAATCTCCTTGTTCCGAAATCGAAATTGCCTCCTCACATAACCCAACAACTTCTAGGCTTTCTTTTTCACCGCTACGCACAGTTTCGTAAACTTAAGGTCGCTGCTAATTAGCACACCCAAGTCCTTTCCAAATCAGTCGCCTCGATATTACTCCCCAACAAAGAGTAGTCCGACTTGGGATTGGCGTAGCCAATGTGCATCACCTTGCATTTACCCAAGTTAAACGGCATTTGCCATTTTTCGGACCACACTCCTATCCTACCTATGTCCGCACGCAGTTTCTCTATCGCCTCGAGCGTCCCAACATTGGCTCCAAGCTTGGTATCATCAGCGAATTTGGCGATCCTACTGACGATGCCAGCGTCATCATCATTTATGTAAATGATAAAAGACAGTGGCCCCAAAACGGAACCCTGAGGAACCCTGCTAGTGACAGAGGCCCAACCTGAACTAGCCCCTTTAATTACAACCCTCTGCCGCCTATTCTTCAGTCAGTTTTCAATCCAGCTACCTACTTCCCCACCAATACCCAGCGCGCGGACTTTCGCCATTAGCCGGCGGTGAGGTACCTTATTAAAGGCTTTCTGAATGTCGAGATAAATTCTATCAATCGCCCTACTCTTATCATACTCACTCAACATGACGTGAAAAAACTCGAGCAAGTTGGTGAAACACGACCTATGCCGTCTAAACCCATGTTGGGAGTCCCCAAGCAGCTTGTAGGAATCCAAATGGTCAACGATGCTATCCGCTATTATCCCCTCTAATAATTTACCTACAACCGAAGTGAGACTAATGGGACGATAGTTGCCTGGACTTTCGTGATCCCCTTTCTTAAAGATAGGGGTCACGTTGGCTTCCTTCCAGTCACCAGCCACCTGGCCCGTCTACAACGTTTTGTTGAAGACTGTAGCCAGGTGGGTAGCCACCTGGTCGCGCATCTCCCGCAACACTCTGGGGAGGAACTGGTGTGGCCCAGGAGCCTTAAACACGCTCAGTTTGTCTATTCTATCGGCAACGCCTGTCGCGGTACACCGAACACTATCCACGCCAGCACCTTCGTGCCTGACGCCTGGCTCGGGGATGACGCGGGTGTCCTCCCTGGTGAATACTCCCGCAAAGAACTCATTCAGCACATTAGGGATGACCGCGTCGAAGGTCCGCAGAACGCTGCTTCGGTCCTGGACCTATCATGCTTCTAATGGGCTTTCTACGATTAACATAACTGAAGAACTCCTTAGGGTTCCCCTTGCAGAGGTTTGCCACCCTGAGTTCTTCGTTACGTTTCGCTAGCCTAACCTTCGCCTTCACTTCCCTGCACAGGCAGACATACGCCTCAGTGTTCTTATGGGAACGATTGGCTTTCGCCCTCCTATACGCAGCTTTCCTATTTCGGATAGCCGAAGCGATGTCACGATTGAACCACTTAGGCTGCGTTGAAGTAGGGGTGACCGGTTTTGAGGGTATGGCAGCAGACAGCAGCACCTTAAACTTGTCCCGGAATGCACTCCACATTTCATCAACATCGCCACCGACTTCTAACCCCATCACACCTAAGCTATCCCGGAGGCCAACAAAGTCCTCCCGCCGTAGATCGAGCTTACTGCCTCTAGAGTCACTACGCTTCACCCGAGGAACGCGCACACAGAACCTAATCAGACCGTGATCACTCCCGCCCAACGATTCGTCAACGGTGAGGCCAGTGACGAGGTTGTCTTTGGTCGTGAATACTAAGTCTAGAACGCTTTCGCCTCGTGTAGACCCATTGACCCGCTGAGTCATGAAGTTCTCATCAGCAAATTCAGTTAGCCTCCTCCCTTCGGCATCAGCAGTACTGTCTTCCCAGTTTATGCCGCGACAGTTGAAGTTTCCTGAAACTACACACACTTTGTCCCCTAGCAGGCTACGGAGTTCGGTGTACAGGGCTGTATCCTCCTCGAGGAGGAGATGCGGAGGGTGGTACACCAAGATTAACCTATAGTTCGTTCCTCACACGTTCAGATCGACGCCAAGCAGCTCCCGTTCCGATCGGAACTGCCAGTCAACCGTACTCAACGTGTCCCTCACGTATATTAGTACCCCTCCCCCCTTCTCACGGGTGCGGTCTTTGTGAAACATTCTATACCCGGGAATCTCGAACTCCCCAACGTAGTTCCTACGATCAGTATGAATCCAGGACTCGGTGATAGCAACGATATTCTGGTATTCTGATGCTAAGAGCGCCCGTCTCGCAAAACTTATTCCTAATTGACCTAGCATTAAAAAGCACTGCACGGAGGGAAACTCCCCTATTCTGATCGCCCCCCTAGCACGACCCGTTTCCCGAACAGCCATGGCTGTCGGGAGTTGAAGAGCCCCTCACCAACGAGGCGGCAACTTCCGCAGGAAGCTGAGCACCCTCCAACGGGGAAGGAGGGTCACCCACCTGTACATGGACGCACCCTTCAGTTGAAGGTACGTCCGCCACTGGCTCAACAGAGAGAGAAACAAAGAGAGAGAGAGAGAAACAAAGAGTGTTACAAATTACAAGGAGTTAAAGGAAAAGAATTACCTCAAAAGGCCTTGTGGCCCATACCGAGGAGATACCAATGGCAACGGGTGCCAGGGAAAAATGAAAAATTCATACACCCTCAAATAGTGTGCAAGATTTGGTCTAACCTTTTCTTGAAGTGATCCTCAGAGGAACTGTTCACAACTTCTGAAGGTAACCTGTTCCACGTGTCACAGATCTTATAGGTAAAGTAATTCCCACACACACTAGTCCTAAACCGTTTCAAATCCAACTTCCAACCATTGTTGCGAGTTGGGTTATCATTTAAACTAAACATGCTTCTAAAATCGATATCGTTGAACCCGCGTAAGAGCTTGAAAACCTCGATGAGTTGACCGCGCAGCCTCCGAGTTTCTAGAGAAAACAAGTTCAGGGCGCGTAAGCGTCAATTGTAGCCCATATGCCTAACGGAAGGGATTAACTTTGTGGCCCTCGCCTGCACTCGCTCCAGCCTCTCAATATCTTTCCTGAGGGTTGGCGACCAGAACTGCACTGCATACTCCAGGTGTGGCCGAACCAGGGAATTGTACAGAGGGAGCACAATCTCCTTGTTCCGAAACTGAAATTTCCTCCTGATATAACCCAACAGCTTCTGGACTTTCTTTTCCACCTCTACGCACTGTTTCGTAAACTTAAGGTCGCTGCTAATTAGCACACCCAAGTCCTTTTCCAAATCCGTCGCCTCGATACTACTCCCCAACATCGAGTAGTCCGACTTGGGATTAGCGTAGCCAATGTGCATCACTTTGCATTTACCCAAATTAAACGGCATTTGCCATTTTTCGGACCTCTCTCCTGTCCTACCTAGGTCCGCACGCAGTTGCTCGATCGCCTCCGGCGTCCCAACATTGGCCACAAGCTTGGTGTCATCAGCGAATTTGGCGTCCGACTGACGATGCCACCGTCGATATCATTTATGTAAATGATAAACAACAGCGGCCCAAAAACGGAACCCTGAGGAACCCCGCTAGTGACCGAGGCCCAACCCGAACTAGCCCCTTTAATTACAACCCTCTGCCGCCTATTCTTCAGCCAGTTTTCAATCCAGCTACCTACTTCCCCACCGATACCCAGCGCGCGCACTTTCGCCATTAGCCAGCGGTGAGGTACCTTATCAAAATCTTTCTGAAAGTCGAGATAAATTCTACAATCGCCCTACTCTTATCATACTCACCCAACATGACGTGGAAAAACTCAAGCAAGTTGGTGAGAGAGAGAGTTACAAGGAGTTACAAGGACAAGAGGAAGCCTCAAAGACCTTCCTGTCCACTCTAGGAGGTTCCTGTTATTAAACAAGTTTATTTTTCTTTCAACTATCCTAGCAGTAGTAGAAAACTGGATAGAAAAGTAGAAGGCTCTCTCCCCACCCTTCGCTCCCTCCCTGCCAGAGGCAGGTATGGTAAAAGGTTGAAGAAAATACCTTGACCCTGGAAAAGTAGCCAAGGAAATTTTACAGGAAAGTGGAGAATATATAAATAACTATATTTAGCATGCTCACAGAGACACCGTGCAAGCGAACTCCTGCAAAGTTATGTTATGTTTTAATCTTAAAATATGAGAGTATTCAGTACTTTGTCTAGCCTATTTTTAAACACATTTACACTTTGACTGGAAACAACCTCTGAGGGAAGTTGGTTCCAGATATTAAGTATTTTATAGGAAGAAATTTCCGCAGACGGAGGTCCTAAATATCTTCAGTTCCAGTTTAAACCCATTATTTCTTGTCGGATTAGCATTAAGTGAGAACAAGTTTCTGTAATCTACCCTGTCTATTCCTATGAGCATCTTGAAGACTTGAATAAGCTGACCCCGCAACCTCCTCGTCTCTAAGGTAAACAGATTTAGGCGCTCCAATCTCCGTTGGTAGCTTTGCATTCTCATTGAAGGGATCAATTTTGTAGCCTTTGCTTGTACTCTTTCTAACCTTTGTGTCCTTCCTGAGGGATGGAGACCAAAACTGCGCACAGTATTCCAGTTGAGGTCTGACTAGAGAATTATAGAGACACATTACAGTCTCTTTGTTCCGAAACTGGAACTGTCTTTTAATATAACCTAATAATTTTAAGGCCCTTTTTTCGACTTCTGCACAGTTCTTCGACGGTTTCAGATCGTTGCTGATATAGACTCCTAAGTCTTTCTCTAGATCGGTCTCAGTCAAGTTCCTTCCCAAGAGAGAGTAATCGGTCTTCGGGTTTTTATAACCTATGTGCATTACCTTACATTTGTCCAAGTTGAATGGCATCTGCCAAGTAGCAGACCATTCGCCCAACCTGTGAAGATCGTTCTGAAGTGTTCTTACGCCCTCCTCAGCACCTACACTACTTCCTAATTTCGTATCGTCTGCAAATTTGGAGATTGCACTTAGAAGCCCGACGTCTATATCGTTAATATAGATGATAAAAAGTAAAGGACCCAGCACGGAACCCTGTGGGACACCACTGGTGACCGGCACCCACTCCGAAGCCACTCCATTTATTACCACTCTCTGCTTTCTATCTTTTAACCAATCCTCAATCCAGTTGGAAACGAGCCAGGTGATTCCTAGTTCTTTGACTTTAGCTATCAATCTAGCGTGAGGGACTTTGTCAAAGGCTTTTTGAAAGTCGAGATACACTATATCTATTGCCCTACTTGCATCGTACAGTGTATGCATATTATGGAAAAACTCTAACAGGTTTGTCAGACAGGATCTATGTCGCCTAAATCCATGTTGAGAATAAAAAATTAGATTGTTAGAGTCAAGGTGATACACAATACGTTTTGTAATGATGGATTCCAACAGTTTGCCGACAACTGATGTTAAACTGATCGGGCGGTAATTACAAGGATTTCCCTCTCACCCTTTTTAAAGATTGGTGTTACATTTGCTAACTTCCAGTCGGTTGGAACTTTCCCTAACTCGATTGATTGTTTGAATATGGTTACTAAGTCGTCAACAACATTGTGGCTAACCTCTTTTAATACCCTTGGAAGAAATAAGTCGGGGCCAGGTGATTTGTATTTGTTCATCTTATCAATTAATTGCTGTACCTCATTTCTCGTAAAACTTATGGTCTCTACGGGATGGTCACCGTCATATGTAATCCGAGGACTTGGCACTTCTATTGTCTCTTCCTCCGTGAAGACTGTAACGAAGAACTCGTTTAACATATTAGCTGTATCTTTATCACCGAATTTCAGTATGTCATTTCTATCTTTTAAGGGACCTACAGAATTTTTAATTGGCTTTCTGCTATTAACATGGGCAAAAAATTCTTTAGGGTTAACTTTACAGAGAGAGAGAGAGAGAGAGAGAGAGAGAGAGAGAGAGAGAGAGAGAGAGAGAGAGAGAGAGAGAGAGAGGCAGAGAGACAGAGAAAGAGGCAGAGAGACAGAGAAAGATGCAGAGAAAGACAGAGAGAGGCAGAGAGAGAGAGGCAGAAAGAGGCAGAGAGACAGAGAAAGAGGCAGAGAGACAGAAAGAGGCAGAGAGACAGAGAAAGAGGCAGAGAGACAGAGAAAGAGGCAGAGAGAGAGAGGCAGAGAGAGAGAGAGAGAGGCAGAGAGAGAGAGAGAGAGGCAGAGAGAGAGAGAGAGAGGCAGAGAGAGAGAGAGAGAGAGAGAGGCAGAGAGAGAGAGGCAGAGAGAGAGAGAGAGAGAGAGAGGCAGAGAGGCAGAGAGAGAGAGAGAGAGAGAGAGAGAGAGAGAGAGAGAGCAGAGAGAGAGAGAGAGAGAGAGAGGCAGAGAGAGAGAGGCAGAGAGAGAGAGAGGCAGAGAGAGAGAGGCAGAGAGAGAGAGAGGCAGAGAGAGAGAGAGAGAGAGAGAGAGGCAGAGAGAGAGAGAGAGAGAGAGAGAGAGAGAGAGAGAGAGAGAGAGAGAGAGAGGCAGAGAGAGAGAGAGAGAGAGAGAGAGAGAGGCAGAGAGAGAGAGAGAGAGAGAGAGAGAGAGAGAGAGAGAGTTACAAGGAGTTACAAGGAAAAGAAGTACCTCAAAAGGCCTTGCGGCCCATACCGAGGAGGTACCAATGGCAACGGGTGCCACGGAAAATTTTCTACACACTCAAAGAGTGTGCAAAATTTGGTCTAACCTTTTCTTGAACTGATCCACAGAGGAACTGTTCACAACTTCCGAAGGTAACCTGTTCCATGTGTCACAGATCTTATACGTAACGTAATTCCCACACACACTAGTCCTAAACCGTTTCAAATCCAACTTCCAACCATTGTTGCGAGTTGGGTTATCATTTAAACTAAACATACTTCTAAAATCGACATCGTTGAACCCTCGTAAGAGCTTGAAAACCTCGATCAGTTGACCGCGCAGCCTCCGAGTTTCAAGCGAAAACAAGTTCAGGGCGCGTAACCGTCGATTGTAGCCCATATGCCTAACGGAAGGGATCAACTTTGTGGCCCTCGCCTGCACTCGCTCCAGCCTCTCAATATCTTTCCTGAGGGTGGGCGACCAGAACTGCACAGCATACTCCAGGTACGGCCGAACAAGGGAATTGTACAGTGAGAGCACAATCTCCTTGTTCCGAAACTGAAATTGCCTCCTGATATAACCCAATAGTTTCTGGGCTTTCTTTTCCATCTCTACACACTGTTTCGTAAACTTAAGGTCGCTGCTAATTAGCACACCCAAGTCCTTTTCTAAATCAGTCACCTCGATATTACTGCCCAACATCGAGTAGTCCGACTTGGGATTGGCGTAGCCAATGTGCATCACTTTGCATTTACCCAAGTTAAACGGCATTTGCCATTTTTCGGACCACTCTCCTATCCTACCTAGGTCCGCACGCAGTTCCTCGATCGCTTCGGGCGTCCCAACATTGGCCCCAAGCTTGGTGTCATCAGCGAATTTGGCGATCCGACTGACGATGCCACCGTCGATATCATTTATGTAAATGGTAAACAACAGTGGCCCCAAAACGGAACCCTGAGGAACCCCACTAGTGACCGAGGCCCAACCCGAACTAGCCCCTTTAATTACCACCCTCTGCCGCCTATTCCTTAGCCAGTTTTCAATCCACCTACCTATTTCCCCACCGATACCCAGCGCGCGCACTTTCGCCATTAGCCGGCGGTGAGGTACCTTATCAAAGGCTTTCTGAAAGTCGAGATAAAGTATATCAATCGCCCTACTCTTATCGTACTCACTCAACATGACGTGGAAAAACTCGAGCAAGTTGGTGAGACACGACCTATGCCGTCTAAACCCATGTTGGGAGTCCCCAAGCAGCTTGTAGGAATCCAAATGGTCAACGATTCTATCAGCTATTATCCTTTCTAATAATTTACCTACAACTGAAGTGAGACTAATAGGACGATAGTTCCCTGGACTTTCGTGATCCCCTTTCTTAAAGATAGGGGTCACGTTGGCCTCTCTCCAGTCACCAGGCACCTGGCCCATCTCCAACGATTTGTTGAAGACTGTAGCCAGGTGGGGAGCCACCTGGTCGCGCACTTCTCGCAAAACACTGGGGAGAAACTGGTCTGGCCCAGGAGCCTTAAACGCGCTCAGTTTGTCTATTCTATGAGCAACGACTGTCGCGGTACATCTAACACTATCCAGGTCAGCACCTTCGTGCCTCACAGCTGGCTCGGGGATGACGCGGGTATCCTCCCTGGTGAACACTCCCGCAAAGTACTCATTAAGCACCTTAGCGATGTCCGCTTCGGAGGTCCGCAGAACGCCGCTTCCGTCCTTTAAAGGACCTATCATGCTTCTAATGGGCTTTCTACTATTAACATAACTGAAGAACTCCTTAGGGTTCCTCTTGCAGAGGCTTGCCACCCGTAGTTCTTCGTTACGTTTCGCTAGCCTAACCTTCGCCTTCACTTCCCTACACAGGCGGACATACGCTTCAGTGTTCTCGTGGGAACGATTGGCCTTCGCCCTCCTATACACTACTTTCCTATTTCGGATAGCCGAAGCGATGCCACGATTGAACCACTTAGGCTGCGTTGAAGCAGGGGTGACCAGTTTTGAGGGTATGGCAGCAGACTGCAGCACCATAAACTCATCCCGGAATGCACTCCACACTCCCTCAACATCGCCGCCAACCTCTAACCCCATCTCTGCTACGCTATCCCTGAGGCTAACAAAGTTCGCCCGCCGGAGATCGAGCTTACTGCCTCTCGAGTTACTACGCTTCACCCGAGGGACGCACACACGGAACCTAATAATACCGTGATCACTCCCGCCCAACGATTCGTCAACGGTGAGGCCAGTGACGAGGTTGTCTTCGGTCGTGAATACTAAGTCTAGAACGCTTTCGCCTCGTGTAGGCTCGTTGACCCACTGAGTGAGGAAGTTCTCATCAGCAAAGTCAACTAGCCTCCTCCCTTCAGCATCGGCAGTCCTGTTTTCCCACTTTATGCCGCGACAGTTGAAGTCTCCTAAAACTACACACACCCTATCCCCTAGCAGGCTACTGAGTTCGGTGTACAGGGCTGTATCCTCCTCGAGGAGGAGATGCGGAGGTCTGTACACCAAGATTAACCTATAGTTCGTCCCTCCCACGTTCAGATCGACGCCAAGCAGCTCCCGTTCCGACCGGAACTGGCAGTCAACCGGACTCAACGTGTCTCTGACGTATATTAGTACCCCACCCCCCTCCCCACGGGTGCGGTCTTTGCGAAACATTCTATACCCGGGAATTTCGAACTCCCCAACGTAGTCCCTACGATCAGTATGAATCCAGGACTCGGTGATAGCAACGATATCCTGGTATTCTGATGCTAAGAGCGCCCGTAGCTCGCGAAACTTGTTCCTAATTGACCTAGCATTAAAAGCATTGCACGGAGGGAGCCTTCCCTATTCTGACCGCCCCCTAGCACGATCCGTTTCCCGAACAGCCAAGGCTGTCGGGAGTTGAAGAGCCCCTCACTAACGAGGGGGCAACTTCCACAGGAGACTGAGCCCCCTCCAACGTAGGAGGAGGGTCACCCATCTGTACTTCGCCGCACCCTTCAGTCGAAGGTACGTCCGCCACCGGCTCATCCTCATCTCTCCCCGGTGGGGGCCCATCATCTCTCCCAGGACTCGACCTCACCATTCTGTATAGGTGCCGGTCGAGCAGCGCGCCTAGCACACCTTTACCCTTGTCATTGAGGTGGACACCATCCCTCTGGTAAAGGTCCCACCTACCCGAAAATGCATCGAAGGGGTCAATAAACTTCACGCCCAGCGGAACGCACAAGTCTTGTACCCTCTCGTTGATGCCAATGACCTTACTGAGCGAGTGGTCACTGACATTCATTCGCGGTAAAATACCCATTAACATTCCCCTGTCTGTCTTCAGTTTTAGATCATCCGCAAGAGACATGATCTCGGTGATGATCCCTTCTGTAAGACCTACCCCACCACCTTTGAGGAACAGGTCATTGCCACCAGCGTGGACAACGATCGCAGTCCTCCGACTATCCACGCGCACCTTCTCTACCTCCTTCCTTAAGTGCGCCGTTCCCCGCCCAGGTAAGCACCTTACCTTCCTCCCATCCCGGTTTGCAGAAGCAAAGTACTTCTCCTGGCCCCTGATCTGCGAGTCCCCAATCAAAACGTGTCTTCCTCCTTCGAGCACAGGAGACTAAAGCGGTTAGAGGTCTTGACAGGGGCAACTGGGGTCTCAGGCTTCGGCTTCGCAGCCTTCTTGCCCGAGACCTTTCGAAACCCGTCGCCACCCATACACGCAGTTACACCACCCGACCCACCCCGACAGGTAGCTACATCCTTCGGTTTCTTTGGGCCATCAGCAGGCCCCTTCCCACCCTTCTCTATCAGCCCCTTCTTTGAGCCCTCCCTTTGTTCTTGATACTTAATCTTACAGTTTGAATCTGCTGGTGTGTTTTTAATTTGATCTTGTCCACTGGGTTGGATTTCCAGTGCTACGACCCTAGCTTCAAGCTTTTTTACTAATTCCTTTAGCTCTTTAACTTCCTTTTCGTGGTTGTCTCTAAGTTTACAAAACAACATACACTAAGGGATGTGATATCGCTGATATTACCCTCTGGGAAGTCTACGCACCAATGATTAACTTTACATTTAAAGCATTCTGCTTTCAATTTAGCTGGCCCTGCCATATTTTCTCTTTTTTTTGTTTTTTCTGAATACTCTGAATAAGATAAAGCGTTCTAGCAATGAAAACTATCCAAAACGTTATGACCAGTATATAAAAAAGGGGGGGGGGGAATTAATCCCGCGCGTAGCCGCACCCGCCTTTTCGCAAGTGACGTTCATTCCTTCCAGAAGACTACACCTCTCCTGCTGCCGCACCGACCAAAGGTCTCCCCAGGGCCGGACCGTCCCAAACGTGTCGCAGCTACCAACTGACAAACACTCGCGACGCAAGCGTCACGGATTTTCCGCCAGGAGCGACAGCGAGATGCAGCCCCTTACTAAGTCTTACTAGTCACCACAAGTGGGCCAGACTCTTAGAATCCAGTGTTCAAGGGATATCCCACCAGACCCAGAGGCTACGCCCGAGACTTTACGCTGGCCTGGCAGCCAGCTGGGCAGTAAAGCCCTCTCACCTCAGAGCAGTACAGCCAAGCACCATCAATTGGTCACCAAAGAACGGTCGCAGGGGGCTGGTCAAGCCATTACGCGTTAGGAATGGGCTTAACGGGGCACTAGCCACACTCCATTCATCGCGCCCCTACGCCTGGGACCCCTCCATCCCAGTCTCTCACAACCTACGAGCGTTAAATGGTGTTATTTATAGAGGTTCCAAAGCCTCTCTTCCCACGCATGAGGTAGCAGTAGGGTCCTAATAGTAAAAGAAGAGAAAAAGACTTAATACTAAAAGAAAAGTTTTTTTTTTTTTTTTTTTTTTTGCAGTGAGAGAGAACAACCTTAACGTAATCTAAAAGGACAGAGTAGGGATGGGATGGGGTCCTAGTAACCCACGGGACGGGATTGTGCAAAATACTTTACCCGCCCTCCAGAAAGAGAGAGAGAACCTAAAGGAGCTGGCAGCCAGTTCCTCTAGAATCCCGCGACTCGGGGAGAGACTCGGGAGAGAGAGAAGAGAGAGAGAGAGGCAGAGAGAGAGAGAGAGACTCAGAGAGAGACTCAACAGGAAACATTTACATTCAGAATTGAAAAGCGAACCATTCTTTACGTTTCGGTAAGAATCATGTCTTCCTTTTATTTTATGTCCGAAGCGTGACCTCGCATAAATATTCCTAATTCAAGGCTCTACCTCGCACATGATATAAATCAAAAATTTTACCCAGAAATACTCCAAACTAAATAAATATCATCACTTTTTAATAGGGATATTTAGATTAAAGGTGCCCTTCTTTATCTAGGAATAACTGTGTGTGTGTTTTTTGTGTTTGTGCACGCGAGCGCGCCGTAGGCACCTGGATATAAATGAGGTCGAGTGCGTCATAATTTATGGATATCTAAGGTAATTTTTTTGTGATTTAACACTTTTTGTATCTCTGAACATGAAACAATTTATATAAAAAAAATCTAGAAACATTCTTACTGTCGTCAAAAAAATATATTGGTCCTGATTAGGTTAGGTTATGCTAGGTTAGGTTATTTAAGGTTTGATTAGGTTAGGCTAGACTAGATTAGCTAGTACCCCAATATTTCATGATTTAACAGAAATCACCCTTCGAGCTCTTAATTCGATGACACTAAGTTTAGGTTAGGTTAAATTAGGTTTGGGTAATTACATTTTAGGATATATGAATTTAAAAGAGTCAGTACCTCGCTTGTGTGTGTGTGTGTGTGTGTGTGTGTGTGTGTGTGTGTGTGTGTGTGTGTGTGTGTGTGTGTGTGTTCCGTAGTGTAAAACTCTATGGTCCAAAACGAGTTCGTCTCTGACGAATTGCGTTCTAATGTTGAACCCAAAATTCCTTAGTTCTGACGCTATGTAAGGCGAGCGTCTATAAACACAGTCCTAATTTTTATTAATAAATTTTACTAAAATTTTTTACCATTCCCATAGATAAAGCATAATTGTGTCAAACTATATACCGCCCGTCTTCTCTTAGCTTAACCCACTTCCACATCAAATATCAGCTGTTTCTGATCACTATTTATCTTCCGAAAAATCACGTAAATTGATCGTTTCGAAAATAAGATTCATTTGCGCTCTATAACTTCCTTCCCAATCGATTCCCTTTTGTACGGGCTCAACCCTACCTTCACGCCGCCATCTTGGCGCCTCTAGGTCTTACAATTATGCTTTATTATCAAAGGAAAAATGTAGACTCCGCAGAAACTATTTCAATCGTGATTGGTTCACCCTCGGAACACTCTCGAGTCAAGATTTCCCAATCGCGGCTGTAAGTTGAATCTACCTCCGCCCAAATCTGAATGTCAAAAACTATCATAGGCGTTTGCTGATAAACTCCTCCCGTAAGAGGGTGACCCTTAGTTTACCTCGTCTCCGCCTACCCCGAAGTTTTAAAAACCCCGAGAGCGCCGGCAACGAGGTTCTTTGCTCTCTTGTTACTCCCAACCACGCAGGCTCTGTGATTGATTCTGTGATTAATTGTGCAGTGGCACTACCTCGTCCTAATCCAATTAAACCCATTTTTTTAAAATACTTAAACTCTGCTGCAGATTGCTTTTAAGAAAAGAAACAGCATAAATTGTACATTGTGCTACTTAAAGGATTTTTTAATCAAATAACTTTCACTTCTTAAATTTAACCAAATTTAATTGTCCTCATCAAAAGGTTGTGAAATCGAAGTGAATTAATAAAAACCCTGTTAAAGTGAACTTCGTTGTTTCCATTCACCGCGAAACTCAGTATAAATACAATGTTTTCTCTCGAAGCCTCCACCGTGCTCCGTGAACGAAATCAGGAAGCACTTGAAAGTAACTTTCCGAAACTCCACAGCTAAATGAGGTAGGAGTGGTCAGTGGATACCACAAACATTCTACTACGAGGCGTGTGAGCCTGGTGCGTCCACTAGTGTCGACGTGAGACGTGACACCTCCAAAGAGTTTTTTTTTTTGAGTTCTCGTAACCCAAGCGTGACGTTGTAAATCATCCTTCGGATATAACTCTAATTCCAACGAAAGGGACCACCTCCGGAATTCATAGTCCATCGTCGTCTTCTACATTCGAGCGATCCATTAGGGAACCCGCCCACATATATATATATATATATATATATATATATATATATATATATATATATATATATATATCAGAGGCGGTTCTTGGACTGGTGCATTGGTAGGCAGAATATTATATATATATATAATAGTTTTTTGGCGCACCCTGTAATAATAATAATATATATATATATATATAGGGTGGGCCAAAAACTATTAGCCAACTTTTGAAAAAATATTGTGACTCACCCTGTACAGGTGTTTATAAAGTCCCTATATA
The DNA here is from genome assembly GCA_023014485.1 of Bathynomus jamesi. Classification (NCBI taxonomy): domain Eukaryota; kingdom Metazoa; phylum Arthropoda; class Malacostraca; order Isopoda; family Cirolanidae; genus Bathynomus; species Bathynomus jamesi. Next base: position 136,791 of record JAJOZX010002770.1, read on the forward strand.
TTTCAGTTAAAACGTAGCAAAAAAGATAAAATTCAATAACAATATAATAGAAGGCATACATTTAATGAATACTTAAGCATATGATTCTACATGAGCACAATCAGTATTTCTACAGAGTTCAAATCTGTCAGCAGCCTTGCAGAACACATTTTGGATCATGACAAGGGTTATTTTTGTAACTGCTGTTACGATACCAGCACGTAAATCTTGCAGATCTGTAATCCTCGTGTGATAGATGTTTGATTTGATAAAGCCCCATGCAAAGAAATCCATGGGCGTTAGGTCAGGAGATCGAGTCGCCCAAGGCCTGTTGCCTCCACGTCCGATCCACCGATTTGGAAATCGTTCATTTAGGTACTCCCGAACAATGTTTGCGTAATGACAAGGTGCCCCATCTTGTTGCAAGACGACGGTGTTTAAAATGCCATCTGAATGAAGCTGGGATATTTATGTGATCGTATCGTAACAGCAGTTACAAAAATAACCCCTGTCATGCTCCAAAATGTGTTCCGCAATGCTGCTGACAGATTCGAACTCTGTAGAGATACTGATGGTGCTCATGTAGAATCATATGCTTAAGTATTCATTAAATGTATGCCTTCTATTATATTGTTATTGAATTTTACCTTTTTTGCTACATTTTCACTGAAATAGATAGGGACTTTAAAACACCTGTATATCGATCTTACTGCTGAGGCCGTATGTTGTACCCATACTTTTACTCTTTCAAACGCTGGCTTTGAATCTAGATTCAACGCCCCAGGAGTAGAGGTACAGGCTCACAACTGGGGGGCGGTATTAGAATATGGTGCTCAATTGAAAGGCGGTCAAAGTCAGCAACTGATACTGTCAGATGACAGTCAGTTTCCCCATAAATAATTAATTTTCCTAATTTTTACACAGAATAATTAATTTATTTCCTTTTTCATTTCAGACCATCATTCTGCTAAGTTGGTGAACAAATTATAACAATGAAATACTCTTTGGAAGATGAAGCATTGATATTGAAGCTGCGTAAGAGAAACACTGGGAGGTAAAACAAATGAAGAAAGAGTTTCCAAATAAACGATGGACGATACCTGGACTTCAATATCTCGTAAAGAAAATCGATATAACAGTGTTGACCAAACGGAAAGAAGGCAGTGGAAGGCCAAAAACATCACGGAAAATATTGACAAGGTTTCATCCATGATATGCAGTCAAGAAGAACGGCCCAACACCCACAAGTCCGTTAGAGAAATTTCAAACACTACTGGTATTTCTCGCTCTAGTGTTCGTCGTATAGTAAAAGATGATCTGGGTCTTAAATGTTTTAAAAGAGTCGAAGTTCATAAGCTCTCTGCATCAAATAAGCAAGCAAGATTTGAAAAATATCGTGCTCTGTTAGATCGATTTCCAGATAGAGAAGTGTCGAAAATATGGTTCAGCGACGCGAAGACCTTTACGGTTGCTTCAACAATAAACACACAAAATGACCGAGTTTATGGAAGACAGGACAAAAAATCTATCATTGTAGATCGACTTTGCAGGGAACGTCTGCATTTTTCTCAAAAAGTCATGGTTTCCATCTTTATTTCAAAGTTAGGGAAGTCATAGATTGTTTTTGTTGATCAAAATGCCAAAATCACTGCTGCTTATTACCAAAAAAAAAAGCCCTTCATGCGGTACTGCCGTAGATAAGGGAGAAGTCAAGGCTGCAGGCGTGCACTGATAATGGAGGAGGGCACATTCTGCATAATCTTGGACTCAATTAGGTAACTGTATAGAAACAAAGTTTTTCTACCCGTGTCTGTATAACAGCGAATTACAAAATAATGGCTACAGCTAGCAAAAATCCAACTTCACCACGAGATACACCATGAAATTCTATATAGGACACATATATTGATTGTACAAATAACATTTGATAAAGGTAAAATTATATTGTTCAAAATTAGGGTAATATTTTTTTTTGGCCCGCTCGATATATATATATATATATATATATATATATATATATATATATATATATATATATATATATATATATATATATATATATATATATATATATATATATATCGAGCAGGACAAAAAAAATATTACCCTAAGTTTGAACAATATAATTTTACCTTTATCAAATGTTATTTGTACAATCAATATATGTGTCCTATATAGAATTTCATGGTGTATCTCGTGGTGAAGTTGGATTTTTGCTAGCTGTAGCCATTATTTTGTAATTTGTAAAAGAAACTTTTGAAAATACAGATTCTAAATAATCTTGTTTAAGAATTTTACGTGTGTTATCAAGAATGTTATTAAAAGATGAAATTGTACAGATAATGTTCGGACACACTGGAATTTCTAAAAACTTGTCAAAACTTGGTATCAGAAAAAACTTAATGAGATTCTCTGTAAAATGGGACAACACTGGAATTTCTACACTTCATGGTTGACTTTTAATAACAGCCAAAAATTGTACAGATAATTCTCGGACACCCTGTTATATATATATATATATATATCAGTGGTGTGCAGTCAGGGTACGCAAGGTACGCTCAGCTTACTCAAAGAAAACTCATCATAAAATAAAATTAACCTATTATATTTCTATTTTTTTCTTTATCTTTCCCCACTGCGAATAAAAAAAAATTATAAAAATTAAATTTAAGCCATACGTAAGCCACATTCTTCTGTTCTGCATGGACATAATTCAAGTCGTGCGACGCTCGTGTGCCCTGTGAGCTAATTTAGTTCTTATTTGCTTGAGTATAAAATCATGGCTATTGGGCTAGGATATATTTCACTGGCTGAGACTGGCTGAAAAAAGCCACAATGTACGCAACTTTTAATTTGCGTTTCAGCTTTAACCAACCCATATAAAGTTAAAATTTTATCAAGTATGCTTACCTTAGTTATATGCATGACTCATATATAATCGTAATTTAACTATTAACTGTGAATAGCAAATCAGCTTCAGAATAAGAGTAATTTTTTAAGTATTTTATTATATGTAGTTTATTTTAGAAGGGCTGGGATGGTGAACACTGGCAAAGCCACACATTACACTCAAGTTGCCAACGAATCCTCAAGGCTTTCATCAGTTCAAGGTCATGCAGTGCCAGAAATGGTGTTATTTATTTCGTGGAAATAATTAATACAGTTTCCATGCAATTGAATGTTCTGTTTAGAAATATGCAGTATTTAAAATCTGTCGAACTTCTAAACCCGGTGGAAAAAAAAAATAGCGTGATGACCTCCAACAAAATCTTAGTTCTATATACAGTCGTTATTTTTACTTTGTAATGCTAAAAAAGGAGTGTACTCTTATGTATCCGGCAAATGAGTTTCAAGGTAAATAGCCTCATCAAATTATGAGTTTTCTGAAAGAAAATAAATTAGGAGACAGGATGCCAGAACTACAAAAGCTAGTAGAACTCATTATAACAATTCCTCCCACAATTGCATCAGCTGAGAGGTCTTTTTCGGCTTTGAAAAGAATAAAGACTATTTGAGAAACACGATAAGATAAAAGACAGATTGTCATTTCTCGGACTTCTTAGTATTGAAAAGGAATTACTGATGAAAGTTAAATCAAATCCGAGCTTCTATGACACTGAGATAGATGAGTTTGCTTCAAGCATCAGAAGAATAGTTCTGAATTATAAATAATCAACAACTTGATCCATAAGCTCTAATTGACACAAACTTAAAACCTGAATATTTTTTGTTATTACTTGGTAAGTACCCAATTATTGATTAATTAAAGGAAATATTTGAAATTACGTTTAATTTATTTATTATTTATTGGAAACCATTACAAAAAAGTAGTTTTCAATTTTTGTAATTTCTAAGTTATATCTTTTATGCTTATTCTTATATTAGGAAGTTCCTTAAATTATATTTGCCTCATTTTCTGATCCAAGCAAAGGCTCATGTACTCCACATTGCGTACCTAGGTTCGAAGGTCACGGCACGCCACTGATATGAAAATGAAAATGTTTATTGGCAGACTATAGTCCATATATATATATATATATTAAATGTAATTTTCTATCAAACATATCATTTTTGTTCTTTAAAAATTAATCTGTTTTCTAAAAAAAAATAAGCTGTTTTCTTTGAGATTTAATCTGTTTTCAAACAAATAAACTAGTATTTGCCCTTGTTTTTTCATTTTTTAACCCAGAAGATCAATCTACTAGAAAATGAGTAGTAAAATGAAATTCATAGCGACCATCAATTAGGCTGAAATTTGGCATGGAGATGTTTGATAGATATACTGTAGGAACAGGAGCAGCCATGTGGAGGTAAAACATTAAAAATTTATATTTTTTGGATATATATATATATTATATATATATATATATATATATATATATATCTCCAAAAAATATAAATTTTTAATGTTTTACCTCCACATGGCTGCTCCTGTTCCTACAGTATATCTATCAAACATCTCCATGCCAAATTTCAGCCTAATTGATGGTCGCTATGAATTTCATTTTACTACTCATTTTCTAGTAGATTGATCTTCTGGGTTAAAAAATGAAAAAACAAGGGTATATATATATACATATATATACATATATATACATACATATATACATACATATATATACATACATATATATATATACACATATATATATATACACATATATATATACACATATATATATACACATATATATATACACATATATATATATACACATATATATATACATACATATATATATACATACATATATATATACATACATATATATATACATACATATATACATACATACATATATACATACATATATATATACATACATATATATATACATACATATATACATACATATATATATATATACATACATATATATATATACATACATACATATATATATACATACATATATATATACATACATATATATATACATACATATATATATACATACATATATATATATACATACATATATATATACATACATATATATATACATACATATATATATACATACATATATATATATACATATATACATACATACATACATACATACATACATACATACATACATACACCATATATATATATATATATATATATTCCAAAAAATATAAATTTTTAATGTTTTACCTCCACATGGCTGCTCCTGTTCCTACAGTATATCTATCAAACATCTCCATGCCAAATTTCAGCCTAATTGATGGTCGCTATGAATTTCATTTTACTACTCATTTTCTAGGATTGATCTTCTGGGTTAAAAAATGAAAAAACAAGGGCAAATACTAGTTTATTTGTTTGAAAACAGATTAAATCTCAAAGAAAACAGCTTTTTTTTTTTTTTTTAGAAAACAGAATGACACTTAAAGAAAACAGATTATTTTTTAAAGAACAAAAATGATATGTTTGATAGAAAATTACATTTATCATTCGTTTATAATATACATCATTACTAAGATTAACGCTTCATCACTCACTCCTTTGAAGGCGATGAGTAGTCTTGGCGATGTTTTGCTACTAATCGGAGAATGAATTGTTTTTGTTCTTCATCCTTCGTCAAAGCTGTATTATATGCCTTGATAAGGGCGAGACCCCCTCCGCCGAATGATTGACAACTTTTAGATTGATCGCTATGCGTCGAAACTCCTGAAGGCAATCATCCTCCGTTCAGGAATTGGGATCGGTCCTTAGGAAGGTATCCTCCGCTGCCTTCCTTCCTTCTTTCTTTAACAGACTGAAGATTCCCAGGGTCCTTTTGGTGACCGTTTCATACAAATTCAAATCTTCAATGTTTCCTTGAAGCTTCAATCGACGAGTAACAGTGATATTCTCGTTACGTTGGAGTTTTACGACCATCTTCCGTTTGGTCTCGGCATCGACTCTCGGATCGAAGAATGCAAAGCCAATAGGATGCACTCCAAGATACCACAGGTGCCGTTGAAGAGCTGTGGATGCTGCTTTGGAAATGGTCTGATTTGGGTACTTTTGCAAGATTTTAAGAAGCAGAATATCGTTGAAAGGAGTGTTGATTCCGACGGGGGCCTCGTTCCAAAAACGTGCGAAGACCAAGACGATAAACAGAGAGAGCTTGGTGATACTCTCCGTCTCACGTGCTGTCAGCTGTAGTTGATGCTTGAACAGATAAATTTTGAGGACGTAGATAACCTTGACCATCCAGCGTGCATGGTGAATTGGTCCTGGAGCGCGGACCTTGACTTCTTTCTCATCACGGCATCCAAGGAAGGTGAGGCAGAGTCGTAGCAATCCCTTATAGTCATCACGCGATTGTTTAGACTCCAGTGCCTTTGTGAAGTACTTGATCATTTCCTCTCGAAGCTGGAACATCTTTGGATCTCTGAATAGATTGTTTGAAGCCTTCATGAAGGAATCCTTCTGAAGTGATGGCCATTTTTTCTGAAAACGTTTGGAGAGGGTAATTTCTGAGCCACCTGTAGGTCCAAGAAGTGCGTTGCAGGTGTTTGACAAGACGACTTCAAGGATATGATGTCGACAAGCGGTCCAGACAAGTTCCCTCCCTACTGCTTTTTCAATCATAGTACAGGCTCCCTGTGAAGGCCAGTATTAGAGGCAGTTGTGTCAAATACGAGACCTTGGATCTCACCGCGAAGATGCCAGTCATCAATCGTCGAAATGCAAGCCTTGGCCTGTTCTTCTCCTGTAGCTCGTTGTATTTTTGGCACGGCTAGGAGTTTTTCCATCCCATTTCCCGTAACGATTACCGTGGTTCGTTCGGCTGTTTCCTTTGCGCCGCCAATGTCGGGAAGTAGTTTCCCATCCCAGTAAAGAAGAAGGGATCCTTCGACAGAAAGCGAAGCTTGATCCTCTTTGGCTGCTGCCTGCCTTGCTTGCCTTCTTGAACGACGGATGGAGCTGCGTGAAAGAGTCATTGTAGAAATATCATAGCCTAGGGCTTGAGCGACTGATCCAGCAACGAAGACTGCTCCTCGATTGGGAAGGTTGACGCGATCAAGAGCAGCAACCACATCTGGTGATGTGAAGATATTGTTTCGTTTCGGAGGATGAGTGTGTACATCTGCTCTTCCGGTCGAAGTCAACGGACGATAATCATCGTCTTCAGCATTGAATTCTTCAGAGGATGAAGTGGATGCGCTGGATGATGGAAGAGCAGCAGCTCCAGCCTGGAATGCAACCTCTCTTTCTTTGTACCTTAGAGCTTTGTCAGCATCTTTCTCCTGTCGACATCTCTTGCAGTATTCCTTGGCAAAATTAATCTTGTCAGGGCCTGCCATACTGCAGGAAAAGACGTCTTCTCGTTGCATCATCAGGAATTGGCGGTCTTCTTCATTGTCTATCACCTTCAAGGCGTCCTTCGAGGCAACATCGAAAAGCTCAGAGAGAGTCTCTTGAGACATGCTCTCTTTCACTCTGCAACTTTGTAGCTGCGTCTTGCGGTTTTTCTTCAACGCAAGGAACTCTTCGTACAGCTTTGACAGCTACCGAACGCAGAAATCGACTCGCTGTGTAGGAATCCTTGCTCTCTGCCATACTTGCAGGGCCTCTTTGCAGGCCAAGTTGTAGCTCTCTTTCAAGGTCTAGGACTGTTCATGGTGGTGAAACTGAACCAAACGAAGCACATCACCACATGTGGGTAACCTTGCAGTTGATGACTCGTTGCTGGGCTTTCCTAGAACCCACGTTTCTGCAGATGAGCAAGTACTTCTAGCCATAACCTGAAAAATGAGAGGAAATAATGCATTAACCGTTTAGCACCAAAGCACAATTATAAAAGTGTTAAAGTAAAAAATAGCAAAGTCAAAATAAATAAAGTAAAAAAATTGGTTACAGTGGTTAGTGGTTGATGGTTAGGAAGATATTCTTAAATATATTTTTAAAAATGTCGCTAAGTAAATAATAAACTTCAAGAAACATAAGATATATACACCTTACAATTTTAATCATTTAATTTAATAGCAACATCCTTACCGGTTATAAATTTGGATATAAAGAACATAATTTTATATATATATATTTATACTGAATAAATATAATACATATGAATTAATACTTAATATATATGAATTAATAATTATATATATGAATTAATAATTAATATATATGAATTAATACTTACACGAGATACTATTCCTAAGCTCTTGAAGTTTGAACGAACTTAAAACCGTCCTCCAACAAGTTTAAACTTGAAATGATGCATGAGTAAATGATTTGTCTGATTCACAAACAGCATTATACAAGAAATCGAACAATTGCATCATCCTCTGAGGGGTGGGCAGAGTCAATGTGGCGTGACTGCCGCGTCCTCTAAAAATGAAGCGGGTAGAAAATGATTAGCTAATTAATTAATTGAAAAGGTGAAAATCATAGCGACCTCTTATTATGTGCTGAATCGACAGATATTTTGCACAAAATCACTTCACATCTAAAGGAATAAGAGCAGCCATGTGGAGAGCATTTCCAACTATTTTGAAATTTTAGCCCAAATTTTGGACCACCTTAATAAATAAATAAATAAATAAATATATATATATACAGGGTTTGCATAAATTCCACATCATAGGCAAAGCTTGTTAACTACAACTTGTGTAATATTATGATGCCTATGAAAAAACTTTATAGGGCTATGGGTTGATTGCCTTTTACCTCTCATCCGCTGGAAATTTCTAGCAGATTACAGTGGAGAGTTAACGACAAAACCCTACGTTTTTTCGTTAGTGTGTTATGTAGATGTAGGTCTTCAAAGGACCTCTTTATGTTTATTTGCCTTCGGTATTTGCGCTGCCTAATGGTAAACAAAGAAATTACCTCACATTATTTCGTTGGGCCTCACTTTTGTTCGTAGGGCGCGACGATCTCTTTCGTTCTATTTGCTATAGGCATTCACTACACTTAAATACCTGAAGGAATAGGCCTATCGTTTTTATAGTTATTAGGTTCTATATGATGAGGAATTCACTCAGAACTTATAGGAAGATAAAGTACATCTTCCTTCCTTAAAGCATCCCTGTAACATTAGCAGCTCAGAATGCCGCAAAATATAAATCGTTCGCTTAAGAATCTGCTGATTTTACAAAGTTCGTTGACTCTTCCCTTGATGTAATTTTCATGAGTCAGCAATGGAAAATGTTGAATACGAAATAATAAATTTGGTTTTCTTGTTGTCATGCAGGCCCAATGCCTACATATTGGGTCCTATGTATGGCAATTAATTTCATTCCCAATAGGCTATGTGCCAATCCCGAGGCAATTTTGAAGTTATTTAATTCAATAAATTAATAATTTATATTTAATTAAGAAATAAAGGTATCACATACGATGCCATATTGTAAACATGTATAGTTTTTCCATAATGCCAGAACTTTGGGACACCCTATATAAAATTAGGATCTAATCTACAGAAAATGAAAAGCATTCCTGCACACCACTTTTGGAACACACACACACACATATATTATATATATATATAATATATATATATATATATATATATATATATATATATATATATGCAGTAAAATCACAGAATAACACGTGATCTTATTAATAAGCAAACAACCACAGGGAAAGGAAAAAAACACGAAATCCGAGCGCTTTCGTGATATACTCACATCTTCAAGGACACTCGCAAAGAAGTCCCATAAATATAGCTTCCCTCGCCAGCTATCTGCAAAGCAGATAGAATCCAGCTTTGGGACAGGATCTAGGGTTTAAAATAGCCTAGCCCAGCTACATTTAGAACCTCAATATATGCAAAAGACGCGCTGCCTTCACGTCAGATTGAATACATCAAAGAAAAAGGGGTAACTATTATATTTTTAGCCAAAAACCAAAACTTAAACCTCAACTGGCAGAATTGAGCGTCCACTTTTCAAGGCACATAACATGTCCGTTTCATGACGGGAATGAACTCAGAATGGTTCCCTGAGGTTTTTTATGATACACACAGACCGTGCATGGAACAACTGTCCCAAAGCTGTATCCTATCTGCTTTGCAGATAGCTGGTGAGGGAAGCTATATTTTTGGGACCTCTTTGCGAGTGACCCGTCGCCCACGTCGGGCTAGCATCATGAAAAAGAAAAACTATAGTATTTGTCATTTACCATTACTTATTCGGACTACAGTATAGTGGATTTAATTTTCCTAGAAGAGTTCCTTGTTCCATGCACGGTCTGTGTGTATCATAAAAAACCTTAGGGAACCATTCTGAGTTCATTCTTATTATATATATATATTATATATATATATATATATATATATATATATTATACATTCAACTGCAAAGAACACGCAGTATAAACAACGTAAAGAACGACGCTTGTATAGGAGATATTCCGCGCAAGACGAGAGAGAGAGAACGAAACAAATGAAAAAATGAGGTAACCACCCGGGAATCGAACCCAGGATCTTCCGATTGCCGGTCAGATGCGATACCATTACACCATGGGCCTCACTCTTCCAAATGCCGTAATTCTTCTACATATATATATATATATATATATATATATATGGGAATGAACTCAGAATGGTTCCCTGAGTTTTTTATGATACACACAGACCGTGCATGGAACAAGGAACTCTTCTGGGATAATTAAATCCACTATAGTCCGAATAAGTAATGGTAAATGACAAATACCATAGTTTTTCTTTTTCATGATGCAAGCCCGACGTGGGCAACGGGTCTCTCGCAAAGAGGTCCCATAAATATAGCTTCCCTCACCAGCTATCTGCAAAGCAGACAGGATCCCAAAGCTGGACTATAGTGGATTTAATTATCTTAGAAGAGTTCCTTGTTCCATGCACGGTCTGTGTGTATCATATATATATATATATATATATATATATATATATATCAAAGCTATTGACTTCTCCTTAGGGAACCGGAGCTTACAGATGAAAAGAAGGATCAACACAACGGCAAACATTTTCATTTATTTGTACATCAGACGTTTCGACAAATCTTTTGTCATCATCAGTGAGTTAAGTCTTAAAACCTTAAAACAAAATTGAAAAGTGAAAGTTACATCAATACAATATTAAGACCATTAAAATTAAAACCTTAAAGCAAAATGAAAATTGCATCCATACAAATTAAAACATTTAAATTTCATCACTATAAAAACTAAAATTAAATTAAATTTCATCACTATAAAAACTAAAATTAAATTACCTCAATAGGTAAATACACAATGTTTACATCCACCTCCATACTTGGCAAAGTCTAAGAGACCACTAGGTGGTCAGGGGATTAGAAAGGGTATATCTGTGAGACACGGTTGGTTGTCAAAAGAGTCGTAATTTGTAGGATGAGCTATTATTATTAAGGGAGGGTTTGTTTCTATAGATGTACAAAGATTCTAAAATTCGGAGTTCTGTAAGGTTATTGGATCTAGTTAAAATTTCAAACTGAGTTTTGTGAAGGGGATGGTCGTTTTCATTACTGTGGTTTCTAATTGCGGATTGTGGAGGGCTACTGAGGGGACGGTATATTGGCAGCACTCAACTCCAACTGGAGGTGCGCCTTTCTCAACATTTGGGCTTGTCAGTCCGTACCAACCGTCCCCTCAGTAGCCCTCCACAATCCGCAATTAGAAACCACAGTAATGAAAACGACCATCCCCTTCACAAAACTCAGTTTGAAATTTAACTAGATCCAATAACCTTACAGAACTCCGAATTTTAGAATCTTTGTACATCTATAGAAACAAACCCTCCCTTAATAATAATAGCTCATCCTACAAATTACGACTCTTTTGACAACCAACCGTGTCTCACAGATATACCCTTTCTAATCCCCTGACCACCTAGTGGTCTCTTAGACTTTGCCAAGTATGGAGGTGGATGTAAACATTGTGTATTTACCTATTGAGGTAATTTAATTTTAGTTTTTTAGTGATGAAATTTAATTTAATTTTAGTTTTTATAGTGATGAAATTTAAATGTTTTAATTTTGTATGGATGCAATTTTCATTTTGCTTTAAGGTTTTAATTTTAATGGTCTTAATTGTATTGATGTAACTTTCACTTTTCAATTTTGTTTTAAGGTTTTAAGACTTAACTCACTGATGATGACAAAAGATTTGTCGAAACGTCTGATGTACAAATAAATGAAAATGTTTGCCGTTGTGTTGATCCTTCTTTTCATCATATATATATATATATATATATATATCTATAATATTATATATATATATATATATATATTATATATATATATATGCATACGAGTATATATAATAATAATAATCAGATACGTAAGTGCGAGCGTTGAAGGGAAATACGAGCTTGGAAAATCACGATGGGATGATAAATCCATTCTACAAATTAACTATACGATTGAAGAATAATGTTTAGCTTCATTAGAATTAAAATGTTTACACACTAATTTAGGACCATTACCGCGAGTTCTATTTGCATTTCTGAAGGTGAAATATTTTTCGGCGTCGACATTTTCAAAACCTTTAATCATTTTAAATACCTAGATTAAATCTCCTCGAATTCGCCTTTTTACGCTTGAGAATAAATTTAACATTTCTAAACGGGCAGCGTATGATTTATTCCTAAGTCTAGGAATCATCTTAGTGGCCCGTCACTGCACTCTCTCCATTCTGTCTATGCCCTGTCGTAAAAATGGGGACCAGAATTGAACGCAGTATTCGAGGTGGGGGGCGTACTAAGGAATTATACAATGTTAGCATTGTTTTCTCCGACTTAAATTCAGATGATCTACCAATAAATCTTAAGATTCTACCTGCTTTTCTGCCCGCTTTGATACGTTACCTACTCGGTTTAAGAGTGTCAGCAACAATAATATCTAAATCTTTCTATTCCTTAAAACTCGTTAGTGTCTTCTCGCGCATAAAATACTTTTCTTTAACATTGTTTCTAACGATATGCAACGTTTTACATTTATCTATATTAAAGTTCATTTGCCAAATTTCTGCCCATTCGAGTAATTTATTAATATCTTCTTGAATCTGCAAACGTTCTGCTGCTGATTTTGTTCGTCCCCTAGTTTGGTATCATACGCATATTTTGAAATTATACTCTTGATTCTAATGTCGATGTCACTGATATAAATAATAAAAAGAACTGGTCCCAGAACTGATCCCACAACTAATCCCTGAGGCACACCGCTAATTACACTTTTCCAGTGAGACGCTTTGCTATTAATGACTACTCTTTGTTTAGGTCAGTAGTATGACCGCAAAAGGAGAGTGCGCAATGCAATTCCAAATGTTGATCAATGTTGCAAAGGGGAGGGGAATGTTGCAAGAGGTTATGCAACATGGGGGAGGGGTTATCCCCCAAGTTACAATGAACTCCCCAAGCAAGCTTGGGAGACCTCTTTTGGGGGAGAAGCTGCGATGGCCTCAACCCCCAAAGGGGTATACCTAACCTAAGAGAGAGAGGAGGAGGAGAGAGACGAAGAGACCATCCAGCTTCCACAAGAGGCAGAAGCTCAATGATTGATTATACTCCAACACTTAACTTAGAACTCGAAATCCGCCAGTTGGCGTAGAAGCCAGTTCCTCCAGGCATTATCAGCCAGTTGGCATAGTGTATACATCGTTTGGACAAATGCACGTACACTCCCGACTTTACGCCCATAAAATATTACACACACACACAACTATATGCGCCGAGTTCGAGACCCGGTGACGGGGCATCCTACCACACAAACGGTTGGTAGATAAATGGGAACCCTGGGTATCCTAGTGGTTGCTGGATTTCCCGTTAAGCTGTAGGTCTAAGGTGGAGTGTAAACATCCTTCCACACAAACCGTTGGTAGATAAATGGGAACCCAGGGTATCCTAGTGGTTAATACGCTGGGCTCCCCGTTAAACTGTATTGCAAGACTCGGTCATGTTTGTCTGTTTATCTGTTTGTTTATTTCCCTCTCTCTCTTATATATATATATATATATATATATATATATATATATATATATATATATATATATATCAGCTATTTTCCAGGTTTATGGCGATTATTTTTCGGAGGAAGTAGACACATATCTAGAGATGGGTGTAAATCCCTTCATATATATATAAAATTTGTGCCTGATTTCTGAATATACAGGGAGCGGAATAAGACGGTTTACCGAGAATGACGGAAGCACCTTGTGAAAAATAATATTTATCATTTACTACAGAAATTATCACAAGAGCTAAAAATTGGGGACTAACCGGAATTTCACATGGAATATATATGACCAAAAAATTAAATGATAGCATAAGAAATACGAACGAGAAATATATATAATCTAATACACAAAACGCTGGTGTATAACCATCAACATATTAGTACAGAAGTGTATATTATATATATATATATAATTATATATATATATATATATATATACAGTATATATAATATATTAGGGTGGCCCAAAAATTAACTGAAAAAATAAAAGTTTGAATTGCTATTCTCCACAAGGCTATTCCTGTTCCATATCACAAAAGAAGCCTTCATGCAAAAAATCAGGAAGATCAGCCAATATTTAGAGGTCGCGACCTCAAGGTAAAAATAATTAAATTCCGTAATTTCAGTAATTTTGGGTCATCATTATGCTCTACAACAAATATTTGCCGAGCAACGCCGCTGTAGACTGTAAACCTATATCCAAAGAATCACTATATGATAGCAATGCACTCTTCCCACTAGCTTTGGTCGCCAAGTCTCGGCAGGTGCAGACGTGTTTGTGTTGTGTTCCTGCCATCTGGGTTACGCCGCGCAGTGAATCACACCAATAAGGCAAGTTAAACTTTTCACCAGTGAGTGGCGGACACTATGCTTAGCTTTTCTCTCATTCATTTACTGCACTGACCTTGATAAGCAATTTGGAACAATGAATTGTTTATTAAAATTGTTAAAAATTAAAAAAAAATTAAAATTTATAAAAGTTTATTAAAATTGTTAAAATTGTTTGTTTTATATTCTACATGAAACATATGTATAGGTTCTTTAACTCTAATTTCCATTTTAGCTTCCATTCCACAGGCCAAGACCATGACAACAAGGAGCAGTCCGAAAGTTTGGCTCCTGAGTAAGCCGGACCCGGACATCTTGGGATCTGGCCTGCCAACAAACGGGGCTATTCTCAGGAACTTCATGTTTCACCACCAGAAGGGATCCACAATCGGTGACAGTGCTAAAGCCACCATAGACAGAGCGCTGACAATCTGGGACAAGGCACGAATTCCGACCCAGCGGGTGGACTCCGGCGTGCGCAAGCTTCGGAAGCTCTATGAAGAATATTGTGGGTTGAAGAAAAACCGATTGAAACCGAAAGACGGGTGCCGAATCAAGGAAAGAAAATTCAAGAAGAATCTCACCAAACTATTTGACATCTCACGAAAAGACGCCTTCAGTATTATGACGGACGAAGAAGACAAACAGTTCCTGCGGATGCAACAGCAGGATCCCTCGAGCGCAAGTATGTCCGGGATCGACAAGACCTTGACGAACAAGGAGACTCGCAAGCGCCTCAGGAGTGATGAGGCCAGTGCTCGAAAGGAAAAAAGCATGTTGAGCGCCCAACAGGCGAATACAGATGTTCCGTCTAGTTCCGCCATTGCTGACATCTGTAGCTCCTCCACATCGACGGAGTCCGAAGATGATTTCCAAGCTCCGTCAATATCCAGTGAAGATCAGCCAAGGAATAAGAAATCGAAGCAGACCATTGTGACCAAGGAAGTAGCCGCCGCGCTCGACCGAGTGAA
>JAJOZX010002770.1:157500-197500 GCA_023014485.1 Bathynomus jamesi
TAAGTGCTGCTCCTTATATTCTTGTTTTTCTTCTTCCACAGAACCGTGAATGACGACGATGTACATTCTCCATCATCGATATCACAGATGACCCCGATGACCGTGTAGCTACAGAATCCTTCCCCGCTGAGGAACCCTCACCAGCGATACCTGTAGCATGCGACAATTCAGAGCGGAAGCATGATGAAGAACCCTCCACGTCAGGTATAAAGCGTGCCAGGATTGCGCCGGTTGTTAGACCCCAATAATAGAGCCCCAACCCTCTACGTCTTACGACACAACCCCCACAATAGTACCTTCCTCAAACGTACCCCATTATTCAGTTCCGGTACTTCCTCCACAGCAGCTTCTCGTGCTGTGGAGGAAGGTATAACATTCGAATTGGTGTGCACCGCTACCCCCACCCCTGCCCTGACTAAAAGTCGGTACGTGGTCAGGGTTGACCCTGGATCCTTGTATACCAACGGTGTTGGGCTGCTACGCGTAGTTGAGCGTATTGTGGAATTTGCCCTTCAGAACTGCGATGAACGTAAGTCCGGACGAGGTTGTCCTTCAAGTTCGGTTCAGATGACGGGGACGTAGATGATTTTTGGGTAGTAATATCGTTCAGACGTTTGGCGGCTGTAGACATAGAATATATCTTGGGCCGTATAATGCAGGCCTCTCAAAGTAGTACAGCATTCAATATGGACAACTTCATTGTAGATACTGACAGAGCTGGTCATAGTGCCACACCTTATACTCTTAATTTCAATTCTCGGTTATTTACAGAAAACATTTAAACGTCGATCGTGGTTGCGAGTTTTTAACAATAGTTTTAGCTCATATGTTCACTGTGCTAAATACATGGACGAAAAAAATTTGGTTGCCTACGGTTGTGCAGCGTGCCCGTAAACTGGCTTCAGATTGCAAGCTTGAGTTTGAATGTAATATGGGTCCTGAAGAACTAAGAAGGGTCGAGCAGGAAATGAATGCTCGTACAGTCGTATTTTGAATGGATGATCGTCGTGGAACTGTTTATGTTTTTAAAAGCTTTTCTAGAGATCTTATAAGACCTCTACTTATTTTAGGATTGTCAGGAACATCGTAAGTCCCCATCCGTAACTTAAGGACTCTCTACGCTAGTTATGATAAAAATCGAAAATATGGAAGGCATCATGATTTGTGTAAGGGATGTCTCGAGTTTGCGGATGATATAGTGAAACATTGTAAGGAGTGCTACATGGTATGTGAGCAGTGTAGAAGCCCCAAATATTTAAGTCGTGTAGTTGAAACCGAGAAGAGGGAATGTAATGTGTGTAGACGTACATTTTTCAATAATAATTGCTCTGAGCTCTATAAGTCAATTGGCACTTGCAGGAAAATGAGAATCTGTGAATGTGGTATGTTTCATGTGATGGATAATTGGGGCAGGTTTGTGTATAAATTCGACGAAATTCACTGTTCTATGTCATGAAAAATATAAGGCGGATGGAATGAAGCATGTATGTTATATGAAAGATGCTAAGCCTAAAAATAGCCCTTGTATAACCGTGTACTACGATATAGAAACAAACACGAACGCTGAAACCAGAGAGATTATTCCACATTTACTCTAAGTCAGACTATCTGTGATGAGTGCATGGAGATAGAGTGTGATAAGTGTCACATATATGGTAAACGGACAAACGTTTTTAAAACGATTTCACACGACAGCCCTGTGAAACTCTTTGTGAACTATATTGTCAAATTAGGGGACAAGCTAAAAAAAATGACTGTGTATATTCTTGCCCATAACGGGACGAAATTTGACACACAGTTCCTTTATGAGGAGTTGCTTGAACACGAGTTGTCTGCGATATTTACAGGTGATCTCTTGAAAAGAGGCAACAAACTAATACAGATGCAGATAAGAGGTAATGTACAGTTTAAAGACACCCTGCTGTTCACACCTTGTAAATTAGCAAAGCTCCCCAAGGTCATGGGTGTAGCCTCTGAAGTTTCAAAGGGGTATTTCCCTTACACATTCCTTACAAGTGAAATTTAAATTATGTAGGACTACCTCCACCCAAACATTACTTTAACTACACCAACATGAGTGATAGTGAGCGTGAAGAATTTGATCGCTACTACAACAGTTTTAATGAAGCTAGTCCATAAAATATGATGCACGAATGGAAACAGATGGCCAGTACCGTGAAGAAATAAGGGTCATCAAACGTTCAATGGTGTTGGACCCACTCAAATGCGGTGACAGCTTGTTTCGAGGGCGTACAAACCCATTCAAGCTATGCTTTCCACCTACGGAGGGCGTGAAACTCCACTACTACGACTTCTGTTCTTTATATCCCTACGTGATGAAGAACAATCCGTACCCCGTAGGTGCGCCTGAAAAACTGGTGGGTCCCACCATGCCAACCATCGAGGAGTTCTCAGCTAACTTGAATGAGCGCTACTTTGGACTCTCTTCAGTAGACGTGCTCCCCCCTCACGATTTATGGATGCCGATCTTACCTGTCGTTATAGATCAGAAGCTCATGTTTTCCCTGTGCGTGAAGTGCGCAGAGGAGAACAACGGTGATTATAATCATACAACCAACCAGCGTAAGATCAGAGGTGTGTATACAAGCCCTGAGCTGGACCTAGCCGTTCGCCATGGATACAGAATATTGAAGATACATGAGGTGTGGGGGTTTCAGAAGCTACCCAACTTTTTCACACCATATATATACGCTTTTTTGAAGGAAAAGGTAGAAGCATCGGGATTTCCGCGAGGAATTGATACCGAAGATGAAAAATGGCTCATATTCAGCGTTACCGTGCCCATGAAAGTATACAGCTTGACCGATCCCAAATTGTTAAGAATCCTGGCAAGCGCTTTAGTGCAAAGTTGTGTCTAAACAGTCTTTGGGAGAAATGTGCACAGAATACTGGCAAAGGGAATGTTCATTTGGCACAAAGTTATAGTGAAGTCTGGAATTATGTCAACTCCCGATAAAGAGGTTATGGAGATTGTGAATGTAGGTAATACTTACATAATAAAGTACAACATCACCGAACTGGCCAGAGATACCACACGGGTTACAAACATACCTGTAGCCAGCTTCACAACGGCCTACGCCCGCATCAAGCTTTGGGGACTACTGCACTCTCTTGGGCGGAGGGTGCTGTACGCTGACACAGATAGCGTGATATTCACAGCGAGGGAGGGTGAATACATGCCTGCTATTGGGGAATTCCTCGGAAAGTTAACTGACAAGATCAAGGATGAGTATGGTGATGGTGCATACGCTGACTCATTTGTATCAACAGGGCCAAAAACCTATGGGGTACGGGTGAGGGTGGAAGAGGATATGAAATATATCGTGAAGGCTAAGGGTATCACGCTTAACCATGCGAACCGGCGAGTCGTTAACTTTGACTCGTTGGAGGATCTAGTGTGCTTGGAAGATGAGGGCGATCAGCCACCCCAACTGATTGTGGGGACCCACAATTTTCGGGCACAGACACCTATAGGAAACGTTCTCAGGTGCCTGGTACCTATGATACCGTACCCTTTGGATAACTTAATCCTTGATCGTATTTATATATAATGTGTATTGTTAACGATATGCTTAATTATTACGTATAGCTTCAATTAAGGTTTCATTTTCTCCTTTGTGTGTGTGCGTGCGTGCGTGCGTGTGTACATTCCTAAGCTCCGTCCACTGTAAGATCGGCCACGTGACTCCTGCCACTACCTGAGCATATCTCTATCCCTACGCAAAACCGTTTCATCCCCGACAGAATGTTTGAAATCGTCGGATTCCGCAAGCTGAAGCCTATATTATACGCTCATGTTAAGGATATGATTTATTTTGACACTTTTCTTGAATACGCATACACCACTCTGCTCGACGGATTTATCGAATGTAGGAATGAACAAGGCGAGAATGGCCTAGAGCTGGATGCATATTTAAAGGGTATAGATTCTTCGAAATATCTCGAACTTTGGTACAAAGCACTTGAGCGGTACAGGGAAGAGAAGAGCTTGCCTACACTGTTCACCATGAAGAGCTGTATCTCTATATAATGAAAGCTGTCGTTACGACTTGGAAGATTATTTCAATTGTCGCTAAGCAGAGTGAAGAAGAGTTCACGACTGAAAAGTTCAGGTCGGTAAGAAAAAATCCTCGATTGGAAAGGAGTGTTTATAAACTTGTATTTAATAATGACGTGATAGCTAACGATGCCCTTTCAGTGTATTGTAGCTGTGTTTAAAGATAGCTTACCACCCGAATGTAGTGGGCACAAAAATAGTATTGAACGATATGAAGGCCATTTATATTGAGTATAGGTATCCCTGTAACTTGAGAGATGAAATAATGTTAAGCCGTATTTACCGCGTAGTGCAAAGCAATAATGATGTGAATGTAGACTAGATTACGTGAGAGTTTAGTGTTTTGTGCAGTAGAACATAAAGTGTTTTGATGTACATTTATTTTCAATATATTTAATTATTTAATAGAATTGTGTGTATATCTATATATGTTTTTCCTGTACTAATATGTTGATGATTATACTCCATCGTTTTGTATATTATTATTTTCAATATATTTAATTATTTAATAGAATTGTGTGTATATCTATATATGTTTTTCCTGTACTAATATGTTGATGATTATACTCCATCGTTTTGTATATTATTATTTTCAATATATTTAATTATTTAATAGAATTGTGTGTATATCTATATATGTTTTTCCTGTACTAATATGTTGATGATTATACTCCATCGTTTTGTATATTATTATTTTCAATATATTTAATTATTTAATAGAATTGTGTGTATATCTATATATGTTTTTCCTGTACTAATATGTTGATGATTATACTCCATCGTTTTGTATATTATTATTTTCAATATATTTAATTATTTAATAGAATTGTGTGTATATCTATATATGTTTTTCCTGTACTAATATGTTGATGATTATACTCCATCGTTTTGTATATTATTATTTTCAATATATTTAATTATTTAATATAACTATATATATATATATAACTATATATATATATATATAACTATATATATATATATATAACTATATATATATATAACTATATATATATAACTATATATATATAACTATATATATATAACTATATATATATAACTATATATATATAACTATATATATATAACTATATATATATATAACTATATATATATATAACTATATATATATATATATAACTATATATATATATATAACTATATATATATATATATTAACTATATATATATATTATATATAACTATATATATATATATATATATATATAACTATATATATATATATATATATATATAACTATATATATATATATATATATATATCTATATAACTATATATATATATATATATATATATATATATTATATATAATATATATTATATATATATAACTATATAATATATATATATATATATATATATATCTATATATATATACTATCTATATATATATATATATAACTATATATATATATATATATAACTATATACAGGGTGGGCGGAAAGTAGCTCCCTATTTTGGATTGGTAAAAAAATACGTATATTATCCATTTATTTCAGAAGAAATAATATGAAAAGGTAGGCATACATGGTAGGTTTTCTCTAAAATTCAATGTGGGCTCCAACTCTTTCCACCAGCTTCTGGAGCCGCCCAGGAATGGCGTCCACTGACTTTAGCAGGAACTCCGGCGGGATGGAGAACATGACTTCCCGAATTCGGTCCTCCAGTTCTTCCAATGTCCTCGGTTTGGTGCGGTAGACTTCTTCCTTTACCCACCCCCAAAGAAAGAAGTCGCACGGTGTCAAGTCGGGGCTCCTGGCTGGCCATTGATGTGGGCCACGACGACCCATCCAACGCCCAGGGAAGTGGGCATCCAGCCACTCACGGACAACAAGAGCGAAGTGCTGAGCGGTACCTTGCTATGTTGCGAAACGAGGTCTGGCCGGTTGTCAGCACATGGGAGAACATCGACAATCTGATATTTATGCAAGATGGCGCCCCTCCGCACTTCGCTCTTGTTGTCCGTGAGTGGCTGGATGCCCACTTCCCTGGGCGTTGGATGGGTCGTCGTGGTCCACATCAATGGCCAGCCAGGAGCCCCGACTTGACACCGTGCGACTTCTTTCTTTGGGGTGGGTAAAGGAAGAAGTCTACCGCACCAAACCGAGGACATTGGAAGAACTGGAGGACCGAATTCGGGAAGTCATGTCCTCCATCCCGCCGGAGTTCCTGCTAAAGTCAGTGGACGCCATTCCTGGGCGGCTCCAGAAGCTGGTGGAAAGAGTTGGAGCCCACATTGAATTTTAGAGAAAACCTACCATGTATGCCTACCTTTTCATATTATTTCTTCTGAAATAAATGGATAATATACGTATTTTTTTACCAATCCAAAATAGGGAGCTACTTTCCGCCCACCCTGTATATATATATATAACTATATATATATATATATATAACTATATATATATATATATAACTATATATATTTTTTTTTCCTGTACTGTTATATTGATGGTTATATTCCATCGTTTTGTATATTATTAGGTTATATATATATTCCTCGTTCGTATTTCTTATATTATTATTAATATTATTAATAATATACACCTGAACAAGCCATTTATGCCTTCTAAGAAGCCTTCTCAGCCAACTGGCGGATTAAGCCAACTGGCTGATTAGGACCTTATAAGACAGCGGGCGCTCGGATGAACTCTTAATATCCGCTTGGCAGAAGCCAGGCGAACACTCCTCTCTCCTTTCTCTCTTAGGTTAGGTATACCCTTTGGGAGGGTGAGGCCGTCTCAACTTCTCCCCCAAAGAGGGGATAACCACTCACCCTTGTTGCACAAACTCTTGCAACATTGATCAACATTTGCAATTGCATTGCACTCTCTCCTTTTGCAGTCATACTACTTACGTCCACTAAGCCAATTTTCGATCCATCTGAGAACATTACCATCATTTCCGTGAGAATGAAGTTTAGCTAATAATTTTCTATGTAGCGCTTTATCAAATGCTTTTTGAAAATCGAATTATATAATATCTACTGTTTTACTATAGTCATATATATTTACAATATCATTAAAAAAATCGAGCAAATTAGTAAGACATGAACGATTACGTCGAAAGCCGTGTTCAGAATCTTTGATTAATTTATTAATTTCTAAGTGATTAACTATTTTGTCCCGAACGATTGTCTACATAAGCTTACAGACCAATGTGACGATAATTTCCCGGAAGCGATTTGTCAGTACTTTAACCCCCTAATTGCTAGGCAGTACTGCTGCGAGCTTCTCGTACCCTGAAATGGGCGTATGAGGGGAATGGTGCTCTATGTATAAAGATGTTTAACTCTTCATACTTCCACTTAAACTATGAATGCAGCAATGAATAATATAAATATATAATTGTTACTTTTGTCAGCTTTCAACAAATGTTCGAAATCGACCTGAAGTCAGTCCTTCTCCAGCATCCCGCCACATTTGGAGGATCTGATGAAGTAAAGAGTTGCTTTCTACTCATTAAGAAAAGGAAAGATGGTATGTACAGGGTGTCCACAATGTCTCTTCTTGCAGACGAGGTTAGTTCCCATATCACAACTTTGCCGACTTGTTAAATATACGAAAGTAATCGGAATATTTTTCCTTTACTTTATTATAATTCTATCATATGTCGTTACTGTCAAACTTCGTTCCATACAATTTATTTATTAGTAATAATAATACTGTTTATTTTTATTTCAAACAAAGATAAAAAATATTTGAATTTGATAATGGGTAAATCTAAATACAAATTTGACATGCTATGGTGATAACCTCAATTGACCAATCAGGATATACTTTTTCATTATGAATAAACGATTCCACTAATGGGAAGGTGGAACGTGTTTTAGTATTTCGTGGATCCTTTTATTTTAATACAGTTTGTAAACGAGTTAAAAAAAAATTATCTTTGAAAAGCGGAGAAATTTTCATTCATTGTCAGATACAATTTTTTTTTAAGGTAACATCTAAGAAACTAATTTCCCTGATTCAACCCGCTGCCAGAGGCCGGGAGCGAACCTGTGCACATCGCTCGAAGTCAACCATCGTAACCACTGAGCTACCTGGCGCCCACGACTTTTTTCACCGATAAAAATAATATTTATGGCCCCCAAAACATTTATTAAATTTGTTAAAAGACATGAAAATTAGATATTCCTTTGTCAGAATTAGAAAATAACAGCAGTATATCATATAGAAGTCAAAATGTTACATAACCCAACAGGGTCGTCTGGGTTTGAGCCTCGGATCGGGCTTCAGATTTCAGCATTTTAAATCTTCCAGATCTACCATGGTTTGGACCCTACGAAAGACTGTAGATTTCTCTGTTACGAAAAAGGTTTAATAAACCCCCATATACAGGGTGAGTCAAAAGTCTCCATACATAGGCAAAATGGTTGGTCATGACAAATAAATTATTATTTATTTTTTATTTTTTTGCAGGTGATGTGCTGAGATGCCTTTGTCCCAAGAAGGGCGTATAGAGATCATTCTTCTGGCAGGATCAGGAAGCTGTCGCAAGGTTGCCGAGGATTTTAACAGGGGACACGCCCCCGGCACGCACATCACACGACACCGTCGCCAAACTCATTGAGAAGTTCAAGACGACTGGAAGTGTTGCAGACCAACCGAGAAGTGGCCGTCCACGAACAGCTACCGATGAAGGCACAACGACCATGGTGCTGGCAGCGTTCGCAAAGAGTCCCCAAAAAAGCACTCGACGAATGTCTGCAGAATGCGGTGTCAGCTAAAGGAGTATCGTCCGCATTATGAAAGAGCACAGATGGCATCCATACAAAATGCAAATGTTGCAGTATCTTAGCGAAGACGACCCGGACAGGCGGCTGGAATTCTGTGAATGGGCAAGAACAAAAGTGGACGAAGACACAGAGTTCTCGGCTGGCATCCTGTTTTCAGATGAAGCCAACTTTTATGTTCATGGAGAGGTTAATCGTCAAAACGTACGTTATTGGAGTGATGACAACCCGCACTGGATGAGTCCCTCAAAGACGCAAGGCGCTGGAAAAGTGATGGTGTGGTGCGGGATATGGGGCAACACAATTGTTGGCCCTTTTTTCATTGACACCAATCTGAATGCCGAAATGTAACCAAACATGCTGCAAGACAGAGTCATGCCGTCCCTGCTGAACGAGGACGGGGTATTTCCAGCGTACTTTCAGCAAGACGGGGCGCCACCCCATTACGGTATCTGCGTGCGCCAGTGGCTGGATCAGCAGTTTCCGGGTCACTGGATTGGCCACCGAGGTCCCCAGACCTCACACCCCTTGATTTTTACTTGTGGGGGCACTTGAAGGCCATGGTGTACCAGGTGAAAATACAAAACACGGACCACCTAAAGGAACGCATTCGTGATGCGTGTGCACGCATAACACCAGACGTGTTAACGCGCGTTTGCCATGACTGGGAGGAACGCATCCGTATGTGCATTCAGTGTAATGGTGCACACATAGAGCATATTTTGTGACTTACAAGTGATTGCATAATAAAGTGACCATTTTGCTTATGCATGGAGACTTTTGACTCACCCTGTATATATGTTAACCCCTCCGTCTATGGCCTTGGGCGGTTCGAGGTTGACGGGGGTTTTGGTTAGGTGGCAGCAACGGATTTGTTACCTTGGAGTAGCTGGTACCGTGTAGGGAATCGCAGTAGTTTCTCTTGTACTACTCTCCGATTTCTTCTTGTAGGGGATCGGAGGATGCTGTGAAGCCTACTAAATTCTCTAAGGGTTCCCCGATTCTTCTTGTAGCGTATCGGGAAGTTATTTTTCTCTGTTTTAAGACTAAGTTTTCTGATGAAAACAAGGCTTGAAGGAGAAGACAAAGATATTCTCTTACTGCTAAAATGTTACAGGTAATGCTCAGCTTCTAAGTCAGATCAGATACAATCAGAATAAACACTGGAGAAATTCTACATGTTTATATATCTAATGCTAACCTGTTTCTGTTTTTTATTCTCAATAGGCTGAATTATTTTGCAAAATATTTAAAGATAAGGTAAATAGTTTAGCTGTAGCAACGTCTAGACAGTTAAGCAAGATATTTGAAGATGAAGCCATATTTTTATTTTAAACCGCATAGTGACAGATCTGATGTTGTCATAATCTGTCGAGTTAACTAAAACCGGAAATTGAAATATGCATTTTATTATGAATTACAATTAGACATGCATATGTTAGCAAAAATTAAATGCTTAAAATTTAAAATTAAGTGTTAAGCAAGACACGACTTCATCTTTTACAACGGAGAGAGAATGTATAAAGAAAATGAACATTGCAGAATTTAACACGATTACATTATTAAGCTAAATCTAAAAAAATGATTAAGTAATTTAAAAAGAAATTATATATTAATTATTCAGTAAAATAAAATATAGAAAATTTTTTTTTAGCCGAACTTGCGTTTCATATACAGACAGCGTTACGCGAGTTTGGACTCGATTTGCAAAAATTAATATAAGAATTATTCATTGTTCATTTTTACACACACACACACACACACATATATATGTATATACTGTATATATATATAATGTCCGAAAATGAATATGCCAAAAATAAAGTTGAATAACTTTTTTGTTATTTGAGATAGCAACACAAATTGAAGATAAATACACGCAGTAGACTTATAAGTTTGGTTTTATTGTAAATATTAATTTTTGTTTCCTTTTCGTTTCAGAAGAAACCCGTTTTTAATGAAATGAAACGCCTCAAGAGAAGACAAAAATTGTGAGATTTTTACATAAAAGTGGTTCAATCATTAAAGCCCAAAGGCGTTTCCGACGTGAGATGAACAAACCAGCGTCTGAAAGAGACAGCATACGAAGACGGGTAGACCAATTTGAGGCTAGTGGATCTGTACTGAAGGGGAAATCTACCGGAAGGCCAAGGAAGTCTCAGGCAAGGGCGAATGTAATTAGGGAAGCATTTGCCAGAAGCTCTAAAAAGTCATTTAGGAGAGCATCAACTGAGTTAAACATCCCAAGAAGCTCTGTCCATGATATCCTTCATAAAGAATTGAGGTTCAAATGTTATAAAATGCAGGTAGTTCATCAACTTTTAGAAGAGGATTATGAGACCAGAGTAAATGTTTGTCAAGAATTAATTGAAAGGGTAGAATCAGATGAACACTTCTTATCAAACCTCCTTTAAAGTGATGAAGCTACATTTCACGTATCAGGCAAAGTTAATCGTCATAATTGTAGGATATGGGTTGAAGAAAATCTATATGAATTGTATGAACACGAAAGGGATTCCCTAAAGTAAACGTCTGGTGTGCCATGTCACGTTTCCGTATCTATGGACCGTATTTTTTTGTCGAGCAAACTGTTACCAGCAATTCGCAGCTCAACATGCTACAAGTTGTTTTTATTCCACAACTCCAAGAAAATCCAGGGTTTTACAAAGAGCTTTCTTCCAACAAGATGGAGCACCACTCCACTTTGCTCGAATTGTTAAGGTGTTTTTAAACCAAACTTTTCCAAAGCGTTCGATTGGACGGGGAGGACCTCCCTCGTTCGCCTGATTTAACACCTTTAGATTTTTATCTCTGGGGATTTTTAAAAACTAAAGTCTATCATAACAAACCAAGGGACATTGAAGAATTGAAACATCGTATTTGTGATGCTGTTTCATCTATCTCTACAGCTGTGATGGAAAATGTTTTCTCAGAATTTGAACGCAGAATTAGATTGATTATAGCGAATGATGGACGACATCATTAATTAATCAAACCAATGTAAATGATACCTTAACAAAATTAAATAACTTAATTCTTACATGCCTGCTGCATGTATTTATCTTCAATTTATGTTGCTATCTCAAATAACAAAAAAGTTATTCAACTTTATTTTTGGTATATTCATTTTCAGACACCCTGTATATATATATATATATATATATATATATATATATATATATATATATATATATATATATATATATATATATATATATATAAATATATATATATATAAATATATATATATATAAATATATATACATATATATATATATAACGGGTCTGTCAAAAAAAACTAAGCCAAATTCAAACCTTTATTAAAACAAAACCCTTTATCTAATTAAGTTGAATTTTTTACACAATAAAGTATAGGTAATCACCTATTATCCTTTAAATTTTTATGACGATATCTTCAGAATTGTTAATTTTATTAATAATTAACTAAAAAGTGAGATTCTCCTACTTAACATGAAAATTTTTTTTTTACGATATACTGTAGATAATTTTTAGTTTAATAAAATTAAAAGAACTGTTCAATATGATTCCCTTGCATTTCTATCACTTTTTTTAATCTTGGTCTGAATTCGTCTATTGCTCGATTTATTTGCTCTTGGGGGAGCTCTGCCCATTTTGCGATAATCAACTCACGCAAATGATTGACATCCCTTATTCTGTTCCTATACACTCTCTCTGCCAAGTTTTCCCATTTTCCGTAGTCTACAGGGTTTAGGTCATGGCTGTTTGGTGGCCAATTATTCGGTTCCAGAAATTCAGGCACATTCTTTTTCAAATATTCGATGGTTGTTTTGGCAGTATATGATGTTGCACCATCTTGTTGAAAAATAAAGTAACCTTGACTAGCCAAGTTTCTCATTTCTGGAAGCATTTTCTCAAGCAGGGTATTTGAATAATATTGAGCATTAATTTTCACTCCTGGCTCAATAAAAAATATTGAAGTTTTTCCCAACTTGGACACTCCAACAGAAACCATGACGCTAGAAGAAAAGTGACTCCTTGTTGCGTACAGTCTTTCATCTTGGATTTCATTTTTCTTCGCAACATCAGAATAAACCCGGTCATTCTGTGAGTTTCTTGGTGGCTCTACCGTAAAACGTTTTTCATCCGTAAAAAATGTCTTGGAAAGTTTATCTTCAGTTATTATACGTAAAATACGTTTTGATTTCTCAACTCTTTTCTGACAGTTTACTTCTGACAATCTTTGTCCATGCACTCTTTTAAATGGTTCAAATTGCAGATCAGATTTAATAATCCTTCTTACGCTTGATTCTGATATTTCTATGTCTTTTGATATTTGAGCAGGTGTCATGTGGCTACCAGGTCGATCCTCTTGACTAAGGATACGTTCCTCCACTTTCTGAATATTTTCATCTACTCTAACTGATTTTGGTCGCCCACTACCAACATTCCTTTCAATGCTTCCTGTTTCATCGATAGTTCTCAATAAGTAATCTAAACCTGATCTAGTCCATCCTTTATAATCGAATTCAGAAAGTAATTTCCTTGCACTATAACCTTTTTCAACTCTATAATGCTTTATAATTATTTTATCTTCATGTGAGAATGGCATATTTAGAGGTATTCACGAAAATTTTTAAATCTAAACAAATTCTGAAAAAGAGAAAAAAGAAGATATTACATAATGAGAAAAACTGAAATTTTCGCAATCTGTAGAAATAACCGCATAACTCCTAAAATATTTAAAATAAAGTTATAAGATTATCACAGATTATTTATGAGCCTTTTATTTATTTAGTGTAAAAACATATTTGAAATCTCTATCAAATTGTGCATTTTATAGAGATTTCAAATTGGCTTAGTTTTTTTGACAGACCCTCTGTATATATATATATATATATATATATATATATATATATATATATATATATACACACACACAGGGTGGGAGAAAAGTCTAAGAATTTTATACATACAAAAAATTTATTAATAACAAATAAAGGAGGAGATTGTAGACACCAATCAACCAGGGAAGTGCTCCGGGGAAGCCGTTAGACAGAAGCTAGGCAGTGCTGGAACTTCCGTTTCTCCTGTCACTGTCCTCCTTAGCTGATCTTTTTCCGTACCTCGTTTACCCTGTGAGCAGTCCAGCATGGTCTCACACACACATTTCTCTTCCTATTCCTCACTACATTATACATGCATCTTACACACTACATAATCTGGCATCACCTTCAAGAACCTCGGAGATTCCTGGGGAGGGGACCATAAATGTCCTCACTTCTGGCTCCCCCGCTGCCGATACCAGGGATGCAGACCCAGGTAGTGGGGCTGGATCTGCTACTGCCTATTCGAGCTGTTCTGGAACTCTGCCTGATTCACTTTTCATAAACTGCAACATTCGTCGCCTTTTCTCAAATTTTCCTCTCTTCCTCCAGACTTCATCTTCTTTTCCTCACTGAAATTCAGGTGTCTGGGACGACTGACAGCAATCCCTTTTCTGTACCCTCTTATTTTCTCTAATTCAATTTCATTCCAAAGGTGTATGTTGCGTATATGTATGTTGCAATGACCTAACTTGTTCTCGTATTCCCGAACTCGAATCTTCTGAATTCTATATCCTCTGGCTACGCCTTACATGCCAATCTCAAATTAAACACATGCATTGTTTACCTTTCTCTTAAGTCTACTGACTATCCAAAATTCTTTGACTGCTTCACTTCCAAAATGGAATAGATTCCAAAATCTGTTCTCCGACTCGCTGAAAATTACTTCATCAGAAAAAATGTGAAAACCTATCTAATTCTAATTCTTCTCGCTCTTTCTGGCATCTAGCTAAGAACCTCTTCGAAACTTTACTTCGTCTTCTTTCCCTCCTCTTTTCTATTCCGACGGCTCAGTTACCGTCTCTTCTCTTGACAAAGCTGAACTCTTCGCTCAAACTTTCGCTTCCAACTCAACCATGGACGATTCCGGTGCTGTTCCTCCATCTCCTCCTCCCTCTCACTTTATTAAGTGTGAAATGAGAATCTCTTCCAAAAATGTTCTTTCTGCCCTATCTGGGTTCAAGTCTTGGACTTCAGCGTTGACACCCTACCGAGGCAAACTCTTTCGTCTTTGTCTCTCATCTGATACTTTTTGTTCATGCTGGAAGTTCGTTTTCATTTAGACTGTCCCAAAGGAGGAGGACCGTTCTCAACCCTCCAACTATCGTCCAATTGCTTTGATTTCTTGCGTTTCTAAAGTTTTTGAATCTATCCTTAATAGGAAGATTCTTAAACATCTCTCCTCTCACAATTTTCTTTCAGCTCGTCAGTATGGGTTCTGCAAGCTTCGCGCTACTGGCGATCTTCTTGCATATCTCTGACTCTTGGTCATCCTCCTTTCGGGATTTCGGTGAAACCTTTGCTATTACCCTAGACCAGTGGTTCTTAACCCCTGGGTCGTGACCCAAAATTGGATTTATTTATCCCTAATCATTTTACTATTAATTATTTATTTTATTATCTATTATGAGTGAACTGTTTGAAGGCGTGGGTCGCCGAGGTAGCCACGCAACCAGAATTTGGGTCGCAGGCCAAAAAGGTTAAGAACCACTGCTATAGACCATAGGTTCCCAACCGGTAGGCCGTAGTAGATTTTCTAATGGGCCACAACTAGTGTTTGTAATGCTTCAAAATAAGTCATATTACAAAAAATATCCTTATATACAGGGTGGGCGGAGAGTAGCTCCCTAATTTAAATTACATATAAATTATGTATAAATTGTGATTGTATTGTTATATTGTTATGGTGTGTTCTCTAAAGTGGTACAATTGTAACAGTAATCTTTTTTTCTCTGAAGTGTTCTCTTTGTGTTCTCTAAAGTGGTACAATTGTAACGTTCATTTTTTTTTCATTTCAGATTGAAGGGTAACATGGCTGAGCGTTTAACACTGCAGGATCGTGCCCAGTTGGCGGCACGGTACGAAGTTTGGCAATCTGTCGTTCGAGTTCAAAGATGGTGGCGGGCCATTCACGGACCACGTGCCCAAGTGGACCCGAAAACAATCAAGAACTGCCACTCGAAGCTCATGACCACGGGGTCTGTGGCAGATGTTCGAAGATGTGGTCGCCTTTCGACATCCAGGGCCCAGGAGACGGTGCAGGCAGTTCAGGAAATGTTCGCACGGAGTCCACGAAAGTCAACTCGCCAGGCAGCTCGGGAAAGTGGACTCTCCCGCTACTCAGTGCGAACTGTGCTGAAGAAGGAGCTGAACTAGCGTGCGTGGTCCACATCAATGGCCAGCCAGGAGCCCCGACTTGACACCGTGCGACTTCTTTCTTTGGGGGTGGGTAAAGGAAGAAGTCTACCGCACCAAACCGAGGACATTGGAAGAACTGGAGGACCGAATTCGGGTAGTCATGTCCTCCATCCCGCCGGAGTTCCTGCTAAAGTCAGTGGACGCCATTCCTGGGCGGCTCCAGAAGCTGGTGGAAAGAGTTGGAGCCCACATTGAATTTTAGAGAAAACCTACCATGTATGCCTACCTTTTCATATTGTTTCTTCTGAAATAAATGGATAATATACGTATTTTTTTACCAATCTAAAATAGGGAGCCACTTTCCGCCCACCCTGTATATATATATATATATATATATATATGGGCCACCAACATTTATGACCATCAAAACTAGGCCGCCATAGTAAAAACGTTGGGAATCACTGCCCTAGACATATTGAAAGCTTTTGATAGTCTTTAATTTCGAGACTGCTCTCCTTCGGTTTCTATCCTTCTATCTGTGCCTTCATCTCTAATTTCCTTTCTTGCCAATCCATAGCTGCGGTTGTAGATGGCCACTGTTCTTCTCCTAAAGCTATCAACAGTAATGTTCCTCAGGGTTCTGTCCTGTCACCCACTCTTTTCCTTTTATTTATTAATGATCTTTTAATGCGTGCTTCCTGTTCTATTCACTACTATGCCGATGACTCCACTCCTCACTTCACCCGCTTTCCAAAACCTCCGTCTCAACAGTCGCTACATGATTTGCGTAGGACGGCTATGGAGCACCTGACGTCTGATCTTTCTGCTGTCTCAGATTGGGGCAGAGAAAACCTTGTGGCTTTCAATGCCGCAAACACTCAGTTCCTCCATCTGCCTACTGGTCATAATCTTCCACACTACTATCCCCTACCTTCGACAACATACAACTCAATCCTTCCTCTTCTCTTAACATTGTTAGCGTTTCCTTTCCTTGTGATCGTTCCTGGAAAGATCACATATACTCTCTTTCCAAACCAGCTTCTAAGAGGTTAGGTGTGCTGTACCGCCTCCGCAGTTTTTTCACCCCCACTCAGTTACTGTTTCTGTCCAGGAGTCTTCTCCGCCCCTGTATGAAATATGCTTCTCATGTATCGGTGGGTGGCTCAACCCACACACAGCCGTACTTGACCGGGTGGAATCAAAAGCTTTTCGTCTCATCAATTTTGAAGAGCTCCCTTGTCGGGCCTTAATTTTGGAACACTACAGATTCTGCCTTTCCTATTTTCCAGCGTTGTTTGGGTGGTAATTGGGTTTAGTTTGAGGTTTGGTACCAGTTTTTCGATCATTTTCCATATGTAGATTATGGTGTATCTCTTCTTCTTTCCAGGGAGTACAGATTTAGTTTACGTAGTCTTTCCCAGTAGTTGAGTTCTTTGCAGCCATCAATCTTAGCTCTGAAATATCTCCGAGTTTCTTCTAGTTTATTAGTTTCTTCCTTTTTATATGGGGACGTCAAGACTGAGCGTATTCAAGTTTTGGTATGATTAGTGTTTTCAAAAGGGGAATCATTACTGTCTTGTCCCTTCTTTTGAACGTTCTTATTACCTGTCCCGCGACTCACTTTGCTTTGTTTATCGCTATCTGATTTTGTGTTTCGAATTTCGTATCATCGGTCATTACTACCCCGAAATCGATAGCTATCGTGATTCTCTGAATTTCCTGTCTATCTGGAGCATAATATGCAGTCTGTTCAAGTTCCTCATTTCTACCATACCTCAAGAGCTGAAATTTCTCGGTGTTAAATGTCATGTCTTCTGACCATTTGAATATTTTGTTTGTGTCCCTCTGCAATGCCTCCACTTCATTTGCATCGCTGATTTTTCTGCTGATCTTTGTACAGTCTACAAACGAAGTTACTATACTGTTGCTGTTTACTCCACTCTGTGTGTCTGTTAGCATAATAATAAACAGGGGTGGGGTCAGTACTGCACCTTGTGGTACTAAACTGCGTACTTCTGATTCTGATGATGTTATACCTTGAATTTTGAAGACCTGAAGACGTTCTCTGAGGAAGTTGTAGATCCATTTTCCAACTTTGCCTGTTATTCCCATATATTTCATTTTATGTGCTATTATACCACGCGTTCGGAACTTTCGCCGCAGGACTTTTCGCCGCAAGGAATTTTCGCCGCAAGGAATTTTCGCCGCCGCAAAAGAATTTTAAAAAAATAAAAAATAAGTTGACGATTGGTTAGGTTAAGTCGTAATATTTTCGTTAGTTTTAACGTTTTATTTGATGGATTCATTTAAAAAATGTCTCCTAAAGATCCTAGCGTAGTTTACGTTCTATTATGTACTTTTCAACATATCCATATTCTTTTGCCTCCATTTTCTAATATTTCTTGATGAAGTTAAAATTGATGGCATTAGATAACAACCTGCATCATCTAGGCTTGCAGAAGCATCGGCAATTAGTGATCTTGCAGATAATTGGGAGTTAGTAGCAGTCGTTTTCATACTTGCTATTGTGGCGTACACTTTAGGCTTTGATGGGTTTGCAGAATGACTATGCTCACCAAATGTTTTGCAAATTACTATTTTAGTGACACTTTCTAAAATTGTATGCACTCTTGCCTTGCAGTTTTTTATTTCACACTTCCAATACGATTTTATAAAACTTTGACAGTATCTGTTATTGCATGTGCAGTATCACTTTAAACAATCAAAAATGGTTTTTAAAAACCTAAGGGTTCAAAACCTTTGAAGTACATGAAATCACTTATTTAAGAGAATGAATAAATGAAAATTTCCAAGTCATCCAAACCCGACGTATTAGAGTGTTCAGAAAATTTGGTAGGCTTATATTTATATATCTATACAAATTATATATTTTGCGGCGAAAATTCTTTGCGGCGAAAATTCCTTGCGGCGAAAAGTCCAGCGGCGAAAAGTCCAGCGGCGAAAAGTCCAGCGGCGAAAAGTCCAGCGGCGAAAAGTCCAGCGGCGAAAATACCTAGATTGATTATACCATGATCACATTTGTCGAAAGCTTTAGCAAAATCCATGTATATGACATCGCAGTTGTCATTGCCTTCAAGTGCGTCTAGGATATTGTTATCGTTTTCTATAAGTTGTGACAGACAAGGTCTTCCTGATCGGAATTTTGTTGTTGTTTATAGACCTCCCGTTCAACCCCTCGATACCGATACTAGATTTTACTCACTTCTTGGTAACTTTATTGACAATCGGAATAGTATAATTCTCGGAGACTTTAACTGCCCTAATGTTAATTACGAGACTTTTACTGGTAATGAGGAGGGTTTGAGATTGATTGAGTTCATGGAAGGTAATTTTTTACGACAAATGGTTACCGAACCAACGCACGGTGACAATATTTTAGATTTGGTGATGACGAACGGCGAAAATATAGTCGAAGGTTTAGAAGTAAGCGAGAGTTTAGGATGTAGTGATCATCAAATTCTTAGGTTTAAGTTATTGATAGAAAACAGTAAGAGTAGTAACGTAATAGAAGTCCCTGATTTTCATAGGGCCAATTTTGATAGTTTTGCGGATAGGATGAGAGTAGTGGACTGGGATAACTTATTTATGGGTAATGACACAAATTTGCATTGGGAGGCGTTTAAAGAAAGTTTTATGAATGTTGAAACGGAGTTTATTCCTTGTAGGCCGAAGCGCGGTAGAAATCATGGTAGGCCCAAGTGGTGGACTAGGGAAATAGGCGAATTCATAAACGAGCGGAACAGAGCGTATAGACTTAATAAGCGCAATGGCACGGCAACTAAATTTAATAGATATATCGAGCTTAGACGTCAGGTTAAAAGATCAGTTAAGAATGCTAAGCGTAATTTAGAGATACTTATAGCTGCGGATAATAAACATAATCCAAAAAAGTTTTTAGAATACGTCAATAATCGTAAGCCGATAAAAGATAACATAGGCCCTCTAGTGGATGTTAACGGCGCTTTGGCTTCTGACACTTAGGCGATGGCGGGTATTTTTAATAACTTTCTTGCGACAGTTTTTACCTTAGAAGACGTAAATAAGGTCCTCGACGTGGACGATATCGTTCCATTTAGTAGCGAGACTATTTTGGATGAAATAACTGTTTACGAGGGTGAGATTGCGCATTATATCGATAGGCTAAAAGTTAGCAAGGCTCCAGGCCCTGACGCTTTTTATCCCAGACATTTGAAAGATTTGAAAGACGTTATCGTAGGCCCCTTAACGAAGATTTTTAATCAGTCACTCGAAACGGGGATTATTCTTGAAGACTTCAAATTAGCTAACGTCACGCCTATTTTTAAAAAAGGCGACCGCACAGTAGCTAACAATTATAGGCCCATTAGCTTAACGTCATTTGTCGGTAAACTTTTGGAATCCGTAGTTAGGGATCGTATCATCGATCACTTAGAAAGTAGAGATTTGATTAATAGTAGTCAGCATGGGTTTCGACGCCATAGATCTTGTTTAACTAATTTGTTAGAATTTTATAACGAAATAGTGTGCAAATAGGATAGGTATAGAGCGGCTGACGTTATTTATTTAGAGTTTAAAAAGGCGTTCGATACAGTTCCGCATAGAAGATTAATTACGAAGGTTAAAGCGCACGGTATACGCGGTCAGGTAGCTAACTGGTTAGAGGAATGGCTTCGCGCTAGGAGACAGAGGGTCGTTGTTAATGGTAGTGAATCGGGGTGGTTAGATGTGGGTAGCGGTGTCCCACAGGGTTCAGTGTTAGGCTCATTGCTATTCGTAATTTACATTAACGACATAGATGTAGGATTGACTAGTAACGTGTCAAAATTCGCGGACGATACCAAAATAGGCGGTAAGGTTGTTAACGAGGACGACAGAAATAGGCTCCAAGACGATGTAAATAGGATTATGGAGTGGACGGATAAGTGGCAGATGCAATTTAACGTAGACAAATGTAAAGTTTTGCATATAGGTTCTCGTAACAATAATTACACGTACACGATGGATGATAGAGAGTTAGCGAGCGTTGACGAGGAAGTAGATTTAGGCGTACGCGTATCTAAGGATTTAAAAGTTAGGAACCAGTGCCTGGAGTCTTGCGCAAAAGTTAATAGGATGTTAGGCTTCATAGCACGTAATTTCGAATTTAAATCGAAGGATATTATATTGCCCCTTTACAAGTCCCTAGTCAGGCCTCATTTAGAATATGCCATTCAGTTTTGGTGCCTGTATTTGCGTGAGGATATTGATAGGTTAGAAAGGGTTCAGCGTCGTGCCACGAAACTAATTCCGTCATTGTGCAACAAGCCTTATGAAGATAGGATTAAAGAGTTAGACCTGCATTCACTCGAAACTAGGAGATTAAGGGGGAAACTTAGTGAAGTTTTCAAAATCGTTAATAACATCGACAACGTAAATTTTGACAAATTGTTCACTTTCGATGATAGCAATACTCGTAATAACAGATTTAAGTTGCGTGGCAGACGTTTCATAATATCGCTAAAAACTTCTTTACGTTTAAAGTAATTGATAAATGGAATAATCTTCCCGCGCCCGTCGTGAACTCTACCAGCGTTAATGTGTTGAAAAACTGTCTAGATAGGCATTTTAAAAATATTAACATTGTTTAAAATTTAAAAAAATAACAATTAGCAACAGGAACTCTGGGGGTGGTGGTCGAGGATGAGTCTGTTGACGATTAATGCCAGCTTGTGACATGCCAGCGTATGATGCCAGCAATAAAATTATTATTAAAAACAAATTAGACTAACATGAACGTAGATGTAGCTCGTAGCGTAAAATAACCCACTTTTTGTTAAACTTTACCTACTTTTTTTTTCTTATCCTCTCCTTACTTGCATGTCTGTAGTTTGCATGGTATGACAGTGAGTTAAGACTGTGTTTGCATGGTTTGTAAGCGTTCTTATTTTACTTCATTTCATCTTTCACCCCTTTCCTATTCTCGTCGACTATTTTTCCGACTTGTCGGCAGTGGCCAGCGGATGATGATGGTGAGTCTTTTTCCTCTTTTTCTGAATAAATGTTAACCCACGAGTGATAGGTGTTGCTACTTACTTAACCCCTTATTCTCTTCTCTTAACCCCTACTCTTTCCTTTCTCTCGGGCTAACCTTAGAGTGGATCTTATGGTTTTTGTTAGCCTTAGCTTCTGTAGATCTGTAGATATTTGTTGAATCTTTCCAGTGTCTCCAAGAAGTCAAATTTTCTCTCTAACTATTTTTTCAATTCTTTGGTGAGGTGGGACATCAATGACACTGGCCTGTAGTTCTTTGTTTGAGATCTACCCCCTCGTTTATATATAGGGACAATGTTTGCTCTTTTCAAGATACTTGGTATTTCCCAGTACCTAGGAGTCTTCCCCACATCCAGTATAAGGGTGTAGCTATTTTATTTTTAGTTTCTTAATCAATAATGCGTTCCACTTGTCCGGACCTGCAGCTGAATGTGATTTCGTTTGTCCTACAACTCTCGCTACATCTTCTGGGGTAAAATTAAAGTCTGTTATCCAATCTCCTTGCAATTTCTATTGAAAGAATGCATCTATGTCAGGTATGCTTTGTCACATTTTGGGGTACTGAAGACTGAGTCATACTGGGCTCTCAATGTTTCAGATATTTCTTTTGTATCGTCCGTTAGTTCGTTATTTTCTTTCCTTAAGTGCCCGATAGTGGTGCGCGTTTTTGTTTTCCTTTTCGTATTTTGGATTTTTCTTTACTGCATCTACCACCTTTTCCTCTTCCCTCTCTCTATGGCCCTTAATCAGAGTTTGTATTTCCCTATCGATACCCTCCAGTTTTTCTTTTATTGCTTACCTGGCATTATCATCTCCACAGTTAGCTAACTTCGCCGCTACTCTCTTTCTTTTGCGGAATATTCTTCTCTTTTGCCTCTCTAACCAGTTCCTCTTTCATTTTAGCTGTGCTTTGGGAGCATATTTTTCTAAAATTCTCTGTCTTTTCTTCAAAGGTTGGTCGCATTAATTCAATCGTTTTATTCTCTAAAACTGTTTTCCACTCTATTGAACCTTGTGTGATTGCTTCCCAATTTATGGTCTTGGAGTTTAAGTTAAAAGCCCCATATTTGCTTTTCTTCAGTATGTGTATTTTCTTTTAATGTTGTCTCCATATTTGTTGATATCTCGATTATGTTGTGGTCTCCTGGTGTATATATATATACACACAGTATATAGATTCCTCTCCACCTTTTTTATTTTATAAATGGAAATTAAAGTCATGTTGATTTGGGTTTATAAGTTCTTTTCTGTAGGTAGTAGGTAGTTTAGACTGTAATTATACGTTTAAAGCACTTTATAAAGCGTGAGGTGAGCTACTGGCGATAATTCTTGGGCATTGCTCTGTTACCTCCTTTAAATAAGGGGACAATGTTCACGTTCTTTAATGAAAGTGGAATTTGTCCTGTGTCGTGTGATTTCCTCCACAGTAAGTGTAGCGGTTTGGCAATACTCTCTTTACATTTCTTCAGAAACGTTGCACTTCATGTGTCTGGCCCTGGTGCCGAATTTTCTCACATCTGTGATAGAGCCTTACGAGAACTCTAACTCTATTAGCGGGTTTGTGCCGGAATTTGTTCTTAGCTGATTTGTATCACTGTCGAAAAATTTGCCTGGGTTTTCTACTTTCATCTCTGACTGAGGGGTGCTAAACAGTTAAGTTGTTCCTTAAGCAGTTCGCTCATTTCTTGGGGGTCATTTGTATTATAGGTCCCTCGGAGTTAAATTAAAATTAATTACTCCAAGAAGGTATAATATTGTACTCCTGGATGGGAAATACCGTCTCTGTCTTGTAGATCCCTGACCACAGAGCACGCCGGAATTAAATCCTTTTGAGGGTCACTGTGTAGATATTTCTTTGGTAGTCAAAGAAAACACGTCGGCAAGTATTATTTTAATTATATTCAGCAAGAGGGATTTTGATCAATCACAGTAAATCAATTGTTTTCTTAACAGAAAGTTCATAATATGATTTCTCCAATAAAAGTTAATAAAATTCACAATGGGTTAATTCTTAACTCTAAGATTGATTAAAGATACGTTAAATATTGCCTGTGCCTATTGTCAATACGACAGTCAGGTCACAAACCCAAGTTTCCGATACAAAGCAATTTCCTAACAAGATGACATGTACCCATCACCCCGGAGATCCCTTCTAAGGCTCTCTACCTAGCCCGTTCTGAATCCGAGTCTTCGAGTTTTGGACTCCTCCTTATGTACGGCAGAATCCTATTCCGTCAGAAGTACGTTGAACCGAGAGAGACGCAGGAGCGCGCAAGGTTTTCAAGGCCAAACGCTTCTTGAATCCTGGTTCGTGTGTGGAATATTATAGTCGGGCGATCGCTCATGTATAACATTTGTGTATTTGGCCTCACTGTCTGTCAACAGACCCATACTCTCTTTAAACTGCAATTTTCTTTTCGCAAACGTGTAGAAGTATTTGGGGTTATTTTTTGTTTTCTGCTACCTTATTTTCCTCCTCGTTTGTCTTATGTATGAATGTTTGCTTTAGGTCCATTTCTATTTCGCCTAGTTTCCTCTCTAGTTTGAGTCTCTTTGCATCAGTTTTGCATCTGTGGAGATGTTTTACGGTTTGTTTCCGTTGTCTAAATAGTGTCCTGATTTTTCTATCGAGTTTGCTACATTTTCTTTTTTGTCTCTCTGGAACATGCTTCAGTTATATGGGTTTGGTTTCAGTCTCTATTATACAAAGTATTTCTTCTGGAGTCTTCTCATGAAGCAGCAATTCCCAATTTACTTCCTTTAAATCTTTATTTACAGTTTCCCAATTTTATTTGTTTGAATTTATGTTTAAGCCTTCAAATATTCCGTCTGACTCTCTGGAATACATCTTATTGTTATTTGTCAAAATTAAATCCAAAATGTTTTCTTTTCTAGTGGCTTCACAGATTTCCTGGGTAAGAGCATAATGTTTTGTAATATCTAATAGTATTACTGCTTGGGTTCTATCATCTTTTCTAATGTTACCATGAAACTTCAACATATACAACTTCATAATTTTTCTTCCATGTTATGAATGGGAAATTAAAATCTCCGAAAATTAAAATATTTGTTGCTGGAGTTTCAAATAATTTTAACATGTTTTCTATTTCATTTGCGGCAAATTGAAATTCACCTTTGGTGGTGTTTGGTGGTCTGTAGACATCCATAATGGTTAGGCTCAGTTCTTTTACTTCTAAAATAATAATTTCGACTGTGCTGTTTCTGTTTGATTTGCTTACTTTCACCTCACATGTACACGTGTTTTTCCACGTAGATACAACACCTTCCCCCTCGTCTAGGCACTCTATCTGCTCTGTATACGTTCTAGTCCAGCACTGCTATTTCAGTATCCTCGATACAGTTTTCACAGCCTTTCTCGCATTTATGTACTACAGTGAGTGTGTTTCCGTTAGGCAGATGATATATATGCTGGTTTACGTAGGTAAATATTGTAAGTATTGTAAAACATTCCTATTTCAGTATCCTCCATGCAGTTTTCAAAGCCTTTTTCGCATTTATGCAAGTGTTTTTCCGTTAGGAATATGATATCTATGCTGGTTTCCGTAGCTAAATTTTGTAAGTATTGTATGCATAGATATTTTGTTCATACAGTTCGTGCAGATCTTTCTTCATTCAAGTTATAGTTTTGGAAACACCGTTTTTTTTTTTCCGTTTTCTGAAGTTGTAAAATGGACAATAATTTAACTAACATTTTGGATTTTTTTTATATTGCCTTTTTTAATTTTTTTTTTTTTAAATTTCAAAGTTGGAAAAATCAATTTATATTTTATTCACTTTTATTTCTTTTCAATTTTCTTT
Source organism: Bathynomus jamesi (assembly GCA_023014485.1). Lineage (NCBI taxonomy): Eukaryota > Metazoa > Arthropoda > Malacostraca > Isopoda > Cirolanidae > Bathynomus > Bathynomus jamesi. The sequence goes on from JAJOZX010002770.1 coordinate 183,412, forward strand.
TTGAACCTGCAAGAGTTGATACATATGTATGTAGTTGTGTATTTATTTACTTGTCTGTTCGTTTATTTGAACTGAACAGGAACGAAATGCAATCATTCAGATGTAGATTCATTCATTTGATAAGACCTTTCATGTGATTTCATTGCCAATGCAAAAGAGAAAAAAGAAATTACACACATACATAATATATATATATAATATATATATATATATTATATATATATATATATATATATATATATATATATATACATACACACATTAGGGTGTGACAGTTGCCCCAACTTTGTCCTACAATGCTGTTCAAACGTTTGGTGTTGCATATTGACATAAAAAATACCCACGTGCAATATTTTGAAGATTCATGCATATTCGAGTGAGCACCAGCAATTTGAAAAATAGCGATTTTGCTTATACGGCATACGCGCCTATATATGAGATTACACAACCATCATAAGGGATATTAACACAAATCATTTGCCTGTCTTAATTAAAAGCTGTTATCACTAACACAAAAAAGTTAATCATTCTTATTCTCTCATGGTACATTAAGGGGTTTTATCATATATTCACAAGGTATTATTTCTCTAGAGCAAGAAACCATGATTTCTGTTCGGAAACAGATGATCGTTTGCGCTGATTAGGAACGCGGAGTCTGTCATTTTCAACTACTTGAAGGACTTCTTGAAAGCGCTCCTCATCCCTGGCAACATTAAGAAAGTCATGGCAAAGTTTTACACCACGCTCTGCAGCCTCATTGACGACCTGAAGCTTGTCCACAACCCGTTTCATGTTCAGGTAGTCGTCATGCTCCGCCCATTCACTGGCTGGACTGTGGAGAAACTGATAGGGCATGCCTAAAATGGTGAAGAACCGGCTTGAGTCAGGCCCAATTAGGTCCACCAGGGCAGTGCCACTTTCTGGGACAGGGGGAAGATATGGCTTTCCATAGCCCCCATGATTGAGCCCCACTCTCTTAGTAACTTCAGTGCCTTCATGGCAAAGAAGGGCCTTCCTCATCTCCTCTTTTGTCCTTTCTTGTACTTGGGACGAGAACAAAGCCAGTGCGGCCAACTCCTCAGTTAGGTACCAAGTGTGTCTACCGAGTGCCACACGTGCTTTGTCAAATATTGTGGCGTCATATGGGGCAAATTCAGCCAAGGTTTCGACCAAATTCAAGTCATTCAGTGGCGCACTTGCTGGAACGGGGCAAACAATCCACCATGGGACATAAACAGCGACTGTGAACACAGCAAACCGTTCTAACTTGCTGATTTGACTTTTAGTCACAACCTCGGCTTTGGGAAACTGCTCTTTGATCTGGCCTGACAAAAGAACAATCTTGAGGGTATAGAGCAGTTTAGCCATCCACCTTGCTTTGTGAAGTGCGCCGGGGTAGACCATTGTGAAGTTCACTGGCTCGGATCCTTTAGTTACAAGCAGCAGACAAAGCTCTACCAGCTCCTTGTAGTCGCCACGTGTAAATGGTTGGGCTAGAGATTCACGGAAGAAGTCAGCCATCTCCTGCTGGCGCTCCTCAAACACTCCAGGCATTGCGGGGTAGTAGTATTTTTTTTTCATTGTACGCCAGTTGAGAGAAATGGTTCTTGAACCTAGAAATGCAATTATTGGGATTATTGTATTTCGTACTAATCTATAATATTGTCTTAGGGGTATTAAGATTGATATGATCGATCATTTGCTTGGTGTTAGTATATCTTATAAGTCTAATATAAGAAATTCCACTAAATTTGTTCATTAGATAATAATATTCCTTGTTATTTTGTAAAGCTTATGACTCACCTCTGGAAAACCATTATGTTTGGACTTGAAGAGCCCTCCACTTTCAAGCAATCCCAGCAAACACCTAGGATGACTTCGCCCACATGCCTGCGACAGGCGCACCAGAATACGACAGGCGCACCAGAATACGGCACGCTCTAATTCCTTTTGGAGGGAGATGCAAGCAGCTGTTTTTTGTCCTGAAAAAAAAATGTAATTGTAGTTTAAGGCCACCATTTCAGGCACGTGCTTTTTGCAGATTTCTGTTAAATCATTCACTCTATTTTGGTATTAATGTCGTGATAAATTCACGCTGATGTTTGAAATAGGTTTACCTGTATTGGATGAAGTTGTGTCGAAAACCATACCAACGACATTCTGTTCACACTCCCAATCGACCAGAAGTTGTTTGGTTGCTGTTGATATCAAGTCTCCTTGAACCAGGCCAGCTTTTTGAGTCAAATGCGGAAGAGGTGGGACTCCAAGAAGCTTTGTGCCATTGACACCAGACACAAGAATGGGCAGGCGGTCATCAGTGCCTTTGGAATCCAGCGTGTCCATTAGTTTACCATCCCAGTGCACCAGTACTTTGTCTGATGGTTGCCATTCATCCATGATTTTTAAACTTATTTCTGACACGATGGAAGCTCGGTATCGGTGGGCCGTCCTTGCATTTAGACTCAGCTTTGATGTATCTCCACCACATGCAGATACAAGGGAGTACACAATTGCACTCAGCTGGGTCGGCGAGATGTTGTTTCGAACACTGCATGAAACAAGTTCTGCCGACTTCAGAATATCATGGGGCACAAAAATTGAAACTCCCTCTTTCACTGTTCTCCGATGTTTTCTCTTTGGTTCAGCAGTGCTGGCCTCATCAATGTCATCGTCCTCATCAGAGCTAATAGGTGAATCAATATCAGCCTGTACATTCTCAGCATGATCACATTGCTCTCTCTCTTGTCGCTTCTCTTCTCGCATCTGCCTTTTCTGTCGCTTCTGAACCTTTTCTGTGAGTACTTTGTTTACCCCAGAGTAGGTAGCTACTCTGTCACTTAGCATGCTTTTCATAAAGAGTATGTCAGTATCGATGGCATCTTGTTCGGCCTGAGTTTTCCCCTTTTTCGCAGCCGCCATGTCTTTCAACACTGTGTTCTTATAAAATTTCATCGTCAGGCTCAATTCTGATTTAAACTTCATAATTCCAGGATCATCAGCCCGTCTTCTATCCTCATTCTTTTTCATAAGCATCATGTAGTCTTTGTCATAGTAAGTTTTAATCACTCGGCCAATATTGTTCCTGCCTGTAATGGTCGGGACATTCGCCTTCTGGTAATGCAAAAGCACATTGTCAATGGTGGCAGATAAAGCCTGGTCCCAATGCATATCCCGAAGGTTTGCTAACAGACATAGTAAGACCTGCCTATTAGTTGGCAGTTTGCAGCCCTTTATTTCCTTTTCTTCTTCTCGGGGTATGGTGCCCAATAACATTCTGACATACTCATCATCTTGCCGTGTATCCATGATTAAATTCTCTATTCACAACATCAAATCACTGTCAAGGGAAAAGAAAAGAGCATCATTAAAATTAAATGCAATAAAATAATACGTGGAAAATTTGTGGGTCAGCGTTCCAGACCCGGAAATGAAAATCTGAAAAAATTTGCTATTTTCACACTTATTTATGAAGTTCATAAGCTGAAATAGCAATACTTGCTGGTACGACGGTGCTAGCTCAAACATGCACCGATCTCCAAGAAAATTTACAGGGGTGTTTCCTAGATAAATACATAACACAAACTTTGAACAGCATTGTAGGACCATTTTTTGATTTTTGGAGGGCAACGGTCACACCCTAATATACATATATACACATACATATATATACAGGGACCTTCAAAAAAGACGCAACAGTTTAAATTGCTTATATTTCGTAATATTGTTAACATACAGGAGTGATTTTTGTATTAGTTTACAGCGTACAATTGGGAGTTTTTATTTAATGAAAAACATGTTCAATGTGTGAACCACCGGCATCCAAAAACATTTGCAGTCGACGTTGAAAGTTGGCAAGTACTGTGCGTAGAACGTCATGAGTGATTGTGCTGACAACATATAAAATTTCCTCTTGCAGCTCACTAATTGTGAGAGGATTGTTTCTATAAACATTATCTTTCAGATATCCCCACAAAAAATAATCACAGGGGTTGAGATCCGGAGAATATGGTGGCCAAGACCATCCACAGGCAAAACGTTCAGGGAAGCGATTCGAGATGACGCGATCGTCAAAATATTCATTTAACGCTACAAGAGTCGTTCGCCTAGCGCCTTAGGCTACTGTTCTAAGCAGTAACAAAACTCCCAGGTGTACGCTGTAAACTAATACAAAAATCATTCCTGTACGTTAACAATATTACGAAATATAAACAATTTAAACTGTTGCGTCTTTTTTGAATGGCCCTGTGTATATATATATATATATCGCGCGCGCATGTATGTGTGTGTGTGTGGTTATCTTACAAAACCATGACAATCTTCAGGACACACACACAGCTCATCGTGGGTAGCGACATTAGCGGTGTCGCCAAAGATTCATGCTTATTTCTTATTAAAAACCATTAAATATAATGAAAAAAAGAGATAAAATGAAGGTTAGCCAGATTTAGTTAGAATACGTTAATTAGGTTATTCAGAGTGGATTCAATGTCGCCATACACAATTATACAATTAAAAAAGTAAAAATGTAGCGGCAGTTTGGTAAGCTCGACAAATCTTTGTGTATATACACTGTGTGTGTGTGTGTGTGTGTGTGTGAGCCTAACCACAATGAATTATGTATGCCTTGATAATGTAGGAAACATTCGCGCAAAACTACGAGTATAAACGACTCATTATAATTCACTTCAAAATTAATAATTAATGTGATAAAACAGGAACTTTCCTTACAAAAGCAAAACAAGGACTACTATCAAATCACTTTCAGTAACTTCAACAGAACAATGGTAACTATTATTAACGTTCATTAGAAACTTCTAACAATTATAAACGAACTCTGACATGGAAAAGTTCTTGTTATAACGTGAAATAGACGAATGTTTAACAGTATTTAAGAGGATACATATTTCTTTATAATAAAAAAGTGCTGTAATTATTAGACTATATATATATATATATATATATATATATATATATACAGTATACACACATACATACACACATATTAGGGTAGGTTGATTTTGGAACTGTGATCTTGGACTAGTCTTGATAGAAAGGTATTAATGTATAAAAAACGTTGCACCAACTCATATTTGTGAAAATGATTGTATTTTTTGAGGATTGTTAATTATTTTTAAGTTGTAAAATTGCCGAATTTTACTCGTAAAATCGCGCGCGCGGTATTCGCGCAATGTAAACAAACAAAATATCGGACCTTATTTCATCAAAATAATCAATTAAAATTCGGCTTTTTTAACAAAACGATGCTTGAAACTTATTGTAAATGCGTTATAGATGTTTATTAGTGTATTATTTTGTATTTTTTAATGATATTTACCTATAAAATGTGTATTAAATTAAGTTATTTTATGATGCGTTCATTTAATTGTGTTTATTTTCAGATATTTCATAAAAATGGGTAAAAAACGGAAGTCTGCAGTGTTAACTCGAAGTGATAGTGCCAAAAAATTCAGTGGCCAGCCTTCCCCTTTGGATAAAACAGAGCCTCCTACCCTCCGCCAAGTTATTCAGTACAGTTATTTCCTCCAAAACAGCCACCCGGACATGAAAGACTGATATTGCTAAAATGATAGCAAAGGTGATTGAGATCTGGCAGGCAGTGAACCCGCGGCTGCCCCTGTATGAGGAATATTATGTAGTGAAATTGGTGGATAAAGTGTGCTTCAAGAAAGCAAGAGAGATAAACAGGAAATCTCTTTCCACAGTACAGGAGCAGAATCTGGAAGAAAAAGCTGGATAAACTTTGACATTTCTGCTTGCACCTGTAAGCTACCTGTTCGTCCCTGTGATGACAATGTTGTGAAGTGCAAGAAAGAAAATTGTCAAACACAGCACATAATCTGCACTTATCCTCCCAGTAAGGTAATGCTATTATTTTTTTAACTTTTAACTGGCCTAACTTAGTGCGATTAGGTGCCTTTTAAATGGAAGGAAATTCAATGCTTGTAACTGAAAAACATCTGCATTTTCCTCCTGTAATCTTTCATTCCCCCTCCCCTGGTAATAGAAATTAATAATCAATTTTTTTTCAGGATTCTATCTCTTATTTTAGATCCGCTATTTAATATACTTTAATATTTCAGGTTCCAGTAGAGGAGAAGGAATACTTGAGAGATCAGATGGCCAAAATAGGACCCAAGGGCTCTTTCCAGCTGGGATCTGGGATAAAGCTGCTGTGAAGAGAGACCAGAGGGCTGGAGATGAAGCAGAAAGATTACAGAGCCAGATTCAACAGCAGCAGGAAGTGGATTTGGCCACTTTTGCCTTCTTACCTTCTTTCTGAAAAAAATTCGATTATGGGGATTTATAGAACTCGGGTTTTTTTTAATTTTTTTTATTTAAGTTTAATTTAAATCAGCAATTCTGAGACAAATAGGTATTAAATCTTAAACCGGAATAAAAAATAAATTTATTATTCTTTCAGAAGTGGGAAGCCAGCCAAGAAGAGGCTGAAGAAGATCACAGCCATCAACGTTGAAGCTACTCACTGGTCAGAACGAATGAACCTTTCTCAAAGTGGCATCTGTGAACCTGCTCTCACAGAAGACTTTTTTGACCAGGAGCTTGAAGAAGCATTGCTGAATGGCACCAAGCTGGAGCTGCCTGATCTGCCTTCACATTCTCAGAGTGTTGAAATGGCCGTGAAGCTGACATCTGAAGCTTCCCATACTGTTTATGGACTCGAATCAAGGCACAAACACATTCTGGCCAAAGCCCTAAGCCGCCAGATGAGGCCTTCCTTTGCTTCTAAGGGCTCTTACAGTGAAAATTATGATGATCTTGGGATCTAAATGTCTATTTGACTCTGTACATGTTTTTTTTACTTTTTTAATAAAATTGTAACTTTTTTCAGGATTTTTTTATTAAAATAGCATGATTTTTTCGGCCGAAAATTGCGAAAATGCGATATTTTTCGGTACGATTTTTTGACGATATTTGAAAAGGTTTCCTCAAAAAACGGTTAAAGCTAGGGATCTCAAATGTTTTGTCAGTTATTATCATATTAAGCCCTGACTATCTCGACTAGTCCAAAGTCGATATCTAAAAAAATGCGGAAAATCAACCTACCTTAATACATATACACATATATACATACATACATATACACATATATACATACACATACATATACACATATATATATACATACACATACATATACACATATATACATACACATACATATACACATATACACAAACATATACCTATACATATACACATACACATATATATACATATACATATACACATACATATATATATACATATACATATACACATACATATATATACATATACACATTCATATATATACATATACATATATATATATATATATATATATATATTATATACATATACATATATATACATATATATATATATATATATATATATTATATACATACACATATATATACATACATACATATATACAGGGTGTCCGAGAATTATCTGTACAATTTTTGGCTGTTATTAAAAGTCAACCATGAAGTGTAGAAATTCCAGTGTTGTCCCATTTTACAGAGAATCTCATTAAGTTTTTTCTGATACCACGTTTTGACAAGTTTTTTAGAAATGTACGCGGGTGACAGACATTGATGATTTAAAAGCAAGAATCACAGCTGCTATTGAGCGAATTGATGTGGATATGCTGCAGCGTACATGGCAACATTTGGAGTATCGATTGGATGTTTTGCGAATCACTAATGGTGCACATATCGAATGTTTGTAACAACGTTACTTTAATAAAAGAAACTTTTGAAAATACAGATTCCAAATAATCTTGTTTAAGAATTTTACGTGTGTTATCAAGAATTTATTAAAAGATGAAATTGTACAGATAATGTTCGGACACACTGGAATTTCTAAAAAACTTGTCAAAACTTGGTATCAGAAAAAACTTAATGAGATTCTCTGTAAAATGGGACAACACTGGAATTTCTACACTTCATGGCTGACTTTTAATAACAGCCAAAAATTGTACAGATAATTCTCGGACACCCTCTATATATATACATATACACATATATATATATACATATACATATATATATATATATATATACATATATATATATATACATATATATATATATATATACATAATATATACATACACACATATATATATACATATACACATATATATATATACTATACTCATATGTATATACATATATATATATATACATATACACATTCATATATATTTATATACATACATATATACATATACACATACATATATTTATATATACATATACATATATATACATATATACACACATATATATATATATATACATATATATACACACACACACACACACACATATATATATATATATATATATATATATATATATATATACACACATATATATATATATACATACATATACACATACATACATACATATATACATACATATATACATATACACATACATATATATACATATACACATACATATATATATACATATACATATATATATACATATACACATACATATATATATACATATGCACATACATATACATACATATGCACCTACATATACATACATATGCACCTACATATACATACATATGCACATACATATACATACATATGCACATACATATATACACATATGCACATACATATATACATACTATATGCACATACATATATACACATATGCACATCCATATATACATATGCACATCCATATATATACATATGCACATCCATATATATACATATGCACATCCATATATATTAGGGTGTCACTAGGTAATATGGGGAAAATTAAACGATGGATATTTTCCTATGACACCCCCTAAAATTGTTCCATTTGGTGTAAAACATACGGAAGAGAAATGTGGTCCTGATTGGTCATCATTTAAAGGTCGCCCTCGTCACTGAAAACAAGACCCATTTGTTGACGTCAACAAGCTGTTCAGTGTTCACAGCTTGGGCCGAACCAGATAATAAAAAAACAGGCAATTTGGTGAAATAACGAAAGTAAGACACTTAAAAACGCAAAGAATACAAACAGTTTATTATATAATCAAAATAGAAGACATAATTTGGCGAATAATGGTACAAAATGGAGAAGCAACAAAAGCAAAACTTGAGAAATAAAATACATATACAGTAGCAGAATAATTGGTGCTCAGCTGATCAGTGATTAGTTCTTTCGCGTCCTCACTAATGCTGATTTGTTCGGAGCTGGGTGTTGCTTTCTGTGGTCAGTGACAACTTGAACGAGGAACTGGAGCTGTTCTTCTTTCACTCTCAACTTTCCGTTCAGCTCCTTCACCAGAGCCACGGCCCGTTCTGCTCTGTCGTTCACCACTGCAAGTTTGGAGACCACATCCCGAGCTTGCACGTATTCAGAGTTTGACGTCCATGAACTGGGATGGTGGAGCAGAAAGCAATCTGGCAACTGAAGTTTTGAGAAGAATCCTCGGGTGTTCTTTGTGATCAGTTGCTCCAGTCCTTTGCTGTCACTGAGGAACATAGTATCAAGAACCAAAGGTCGTTTTGGCGGCATGTGAGGGGCTTCTTGATCTAACGCTGCAACCATGCTGCACTTCACTTCCATCGATATCCTCTCATCAAAGAACGCCAGACCCACTGCCTCCTCCGAATGGTACCACAGGTGCGCAGACAGCTTCTTGGTGGTACCATCAGAGATCTTCTTGTGCGGTATCGAAGGAGCGTCCTCATCAATTCCCAATCATTCAGCGGAGCTTCGATGGACAGATGAGCTGTTGCCCACGCTTTCATGTAAACTAGAACAGAAAAGAGGCAGATATCTCGAATTCCGCGTTCCTCAGTGTTCGTCAGTTTAAACTGTCTTCGGAAGAGCCAGATCTTGATGGCATAGAGCCCCTTAGCTATCCATCTCGCCCGGTGCATAGCACCAGGGGCGCGGAAGTTTAGTCCCTTGTATGGAACTCCTCCAAGAAAGATGACGGAAAGATCGAGGAATTCCTGATAGTCATCACGAACTTGAAGTGCTTGTGATTTTGCAAACTCAATGAGCTCCGTTCTATGCTTAAAAATAGCTGCTTTGGTGAACGCATCTGTGTCCGCAGTTTGGAACTGTTGCTGGTCAATGCAGGTCCAATAATCATGGAAGCGCTTGAAAAGCAGAATTTCTGGACCGGGAGATACTGAATCTAGCGATGCTGCGAATGCCGCCTGTAGCACCAACTCCAGTACATGGTGTCTGCACGCGCAGTGTAACAGGTCACGTCCAACTTTTCTTCCAGAAGAACACAAGTTCCTCCACGGTGGCCTGTGTTTGTCGCGGTTGTGTCGAAACACATAGATTTGACATGATCGGTCACTCCCCATTCATTCAGGCAATCTATGATGGCATTTGTTTGTGCCAGCGCGGTTCCTGACAGAAGTTTTGGCACCCCTAGGAGCTGCTCTGTCCTGGAGCCAGATACAAGAATAGGTAAGCGGTCAACATATTCTCGTGACGTCAGATCTTGCATGAGTTTTCCGTCCCAGTGAACAGTCAACGGACTATTGCCTTGGAACTCGCTCTTCAGTTGCCGAGCCTTAAGGGTACGGAATTTTTCACGCTGACGATGAATGGATCACGATTGATGTTGTAGTCGCTAGCATCATGCCCTAAGCTGGAAGCTGCCTCAAACAGCAGATATGTGGCCTTTCTTGACGAGAGTTGCGTGCGATCAAGCGCTGCCGCCAATTCCGATGTCATGATGTTCTTCGTTTGCTCTTTGTTTAGACGCTAACGAACCACCACATGCTCCTTTTTCTTCGCTATCATCTGAGCTGGAGGATGAGGACTCCAAAACCGCTTCGTTGGATACTGCCTCCATTTCAGCTGCTGATCGCTTTCTTCGTTTCTCCTCTTCCTCCCGACGTCGAGTACAATCTTTGACTTGGCGCTGATGGGTCATGTCCAAACCTGCCATTGAACCTGGACGTCCTTTCTGGCGCTGCTGCTGAAGGAACTCCCAATCCTCTGGGTACTTGACCAATTTCTCACAATCAGCGTGGGCGATGTCAAAGAGACGATCGAGGCGTTCAATGAATTCTTTTTCTTTCGTCTTGTGTGAATCGCTCGTCCTTGAGGCGTGTTTTTTGAGTCCTTTCCACTCCTCGAAGACTTTATCCAGTTTGCTGACGCAGTGTGTCTCGAGTCTGGTTGGAATGTGAGCTTTCTCCCAGAAGGACATCACTGCTCGAAGTGACTTCCTCAACGCGTCACGTATTGTCATTTTCTTTTCATGGTGAAGGTAAAGGAAGTAACCGAATGCTTGCCTGTAGGAAGGAAGCTTGCATCTTCACCTCATCAACCGCTGCCCCTAATAGGTATATACACTTCCGGGTTTCCATCACCAGAAATCACGTAGCTGAAATGAGAAACGGTGAATCGTTAAGTATTGTTCACTTTATTTCTCAGATATTCAGACACACACAGATACACAGTCCAGAGCTGGGCACTTGCAGCATATTGCGGTACTGCGGTACTGCTGCACTACCAAACCGGTACCAAACCGGTACGCGGAAATTTGAATGCGGTAGCGGTACTGCGGTACTTTCAGCGATCCTTTGCGGTACTGCGTTTATGGGGCCCGGGGTGGTAGTGCGGTGGTACCGCAAGTACCGCAGTACCGCAAAATATGACGCAAATGCCCAGCTCTGATACACACACACACATATATAGAGATATATAGATATCTAATGAACGATTATGGAGACGCCGCGCAAGCATTAAACTTTGGAAGGCGGGGGCGACCTTTTATAGTTATTCAAATAAAAAGATTTTTCAGTCACCATGTTTTTTTTACCAATGGAATAGATTCGCGGGGTGTCAGCATGAAAATTTCAAACTTTGCATTTAAGTGACACCCTAATATATATACATATGCACATCCATATATATATATATATATATATATATATATATATATATATATGCACATCCATATATATACATATGCACATCCATATATATACATGCACATACATATATACATATGGCACATACATATATACATATGCACATACATATATACATATGCACACACACACACACATATATATATATATATATATATATATATATATATACATATGCACACACACACACACACATATATATATATATATATATATATATATATTACATATACACATACAATATACATATATACATATACATATACACATATATATAACATATACACATACATATATATATACACACACATACATATATACATATATATATATATATATATATATATATATATATATTAAGGTAGGTTGATTTTCCGCATTTTTTTAGATATCGACTTTGGACTAGTCGAGGTAGTCAGGGCTTAATATGATAAAAACTAACAAAACATTTCAGATCCGTAGCTTTAACCGTTGTTTGAGGAAACCATTTCAAAAATCGTCAAAAAATCGTACCGAAAAATACCACATTTTCGCAATTTTCGGCCGAAAAACTCATGCTATTTTCATAAAAAATCCTGAAAAAAGTTACAATTTTATTGAAAAACAGTAAAAAAAACATGTACAGAGTCAAATAGACATTTAGATCCCAAGATCATCATAATTTTCACTGTAAGAGCCCTTAGAAGCAAAGGAATGCCTCATCTGGCGGCTTAGGGCTTTGGCCAGAATGTGTTTGTGCCTTGATTCGAGTCCATAAACAGTATGGGAAGCTTCAGATGTCAGCTTCACGGCCATTTCAACACTCTGAGAATGTGAAGGCAGATCAGGCAGCTCCAGCTTGGTGCCATTCAGCAATGCTTCTTCAAGCTCCTGGTCAAAAAAGTCTTCTGTGAGAGCAGGTTCACAGATGCCACTTTGAGAAAGGTTGATTAGTTCTGACCAGTGGGTAGCTTCAATGTTGATGGCTGTGATCTTCTTCAGCCTCCTCTTGGCTGGCTTCCCACTTCTGAAAGAATAATAATTAATTTATTTTTTATTCCAGTTTAAGATTTAGTCCCTATTAGTCTCAGAATTGCTGATTTAAATTAACCCTCTAACGCCGACTGGGTCGAATACGTACCGTTTTAAATACATGCATTTAGACTAAACCCTACAAAAACGTTCGGTGTTAACGGGTTAAACTTAAATTAAAAAAAAAAAAGGCCCGAGTTCTATAAATCCTCATAATCGAATTTTTTTTCAGAAAGAAGGCAAGATTATTTCCATTATCAGAGGGGAGGGGGGAAATTGGGATAAGAAAATGTGAAAAAAAATTCGATTATGGGGATTTATAGAACTCGGGCATTTTTTTTTTTTAAATAAATCCCCATAATCAAATTTTTTTTTCGCATTTTTTTAAATTAATAAATGCTTACCTGATGGACAGAATTTTCTTGAGAGCAGCTTCTCTCACTTCCAAGTCATCAGACTTCACATGGAGTGCAGCACATTCTCGGGCAGCAAGGCAAAAGCATTGGTACTTCAGGTTCTTGAAAGCAACACCCTGGATTTCTTCAGACTTCTGCTTGATCCTCTGGATCATGTTGAAGATGTACAGCTGCTGATTGTGGGACTTGCTGTCCCTTTTGATCTCAAACCAACTGACTGCATACATTTCCACAATGAACTTGATGGCCTGGTAAAGCTTATCCTAGTTCTGGAGGGTAGCACCTCTGGTCCACAGACACATCAATCTAATTGCCAAGTCAACCACCTTGCATGGTTTAATGGTCCAATTTTCCAGGCAGCAAATCTTGGGTTGACTTTGCCCCTGGAAATTCCAAGCACATACTCCAAAAGAAGCCTCTGGTCGCTACTGAGCTGGATTCAAAAGAAATATCTTGTGTAGGTGTGGAGGCAAAAGTGTCCAAATCCACTTCCTGCTGCTGTTGAATCTAGCTCTGTAATCTTTCTGCTTCAGCTGCAGCCCTCTGGTCTCTCTTCACAGCAGCTTTATCCACAGATCCCAGCTGGAAAGAGCCCTTGGGTTCTATTTTGGCCCTCTGATCTCTCAAGTATTCCCTCTCCTCTACTGGAACCCGAAATATTAAAGTATATTAAATAGCGGATCTAAAATAAGAGATAAAATCC
>JAJOZX010002770.1:202500-205000 GCA_023014485.1 Bathynomus jamesi
TTTTATACAAGTGAATTTGAACCAAAAATAGACATTACACAACCATCCTCCACACTCCCTCATCCCCCTCCCCCACCCACCAGTCTCGCGTATATGTAAATCATTATGTAACACTGCTAATAAAACTTTGTAGAGTCCGTGCGCAGCCTTTACTAACCTTTCCTAACTTACGAATCTACACGATTATATATGACGCGTTCGGTGGAGAAGGGGCGAACGCAACATTTTCGAATTATGCCACAAAATGCAGTTAAAGTTTGTAAACTTTAAACCTTTGTATTTTTTCCGGTTTATTGAAATGTTGTATGAATTTGAACACATATTTGAGTAAAATATTGTTGCGTAATATGTCGATATAATAAAACGCCAAGAAATTTTACAATATTATTTATTGATAGCTTCTGATGTTAACTGGTGTAATCCATTATTTGGTCCTCTTCGTCGAATGTTGTATTACCTGCTTCAACTGTTTCGGTTTCTTCCAGTTCCTTTAACAATCTTGTATAATAGTTCACTGCAGTTGCAGGCATTAGGTCTGATAATTCTTTGAGATCTTTTATTTTTCCTTAGTTATTGGCAGCAATTGGGAATACTTTGGTTGCAGTGTCTGCTGGGCTAGATTGAATAAACTGACACTGTAGGATTTTTTCCCTTTCTGCAGTCTGACGGGATGGCTATTATCTGGGTTGTGCGGTATGCAGTAGATATTACGTAGCCTTCTTTGTGTTGAAAGTCAAATATTAACATTCTTGCATCTGTAAATTTAGTAGTTGTTGATTTCTAATGACAATGCACGTTTTTAGGACGTGAAAATCGAGAAAATCAGCCTGTTCATTTCTACAACTAGGAAGCGCTGCGAAACGGCTGTAGTTATGGCCGTAACATAATCTTTTTTGGTGTAAATAAATTGCTGTAATTATTTTTTATATTTTGTTCAATTTGGCCAAATTGAGCATCACAGGGCATTGTCGAGTGACCAGAAAGTAGATAGATGTGTTCAATGTGAAGCAATGATGCGGAGTGAATTTCTCTGAGATACATTAAAACCTAAATTTTACCGTGAAAGAGTGCAGACTAACATCTAATTTTTTGCATAGGTAAAGCAAAGGTTTTAAAGGATAATTATACGACAAAAAACTCATTTTTCGAATTTTGTGGCGTTCGCCCCTTCTCCACCGAAAGCGTCATATAGAGTATATGTATCGCCATTGAGCGAGAAAAAGATTGAGAGTGTGTGAGAGAGAGTGAGGTAGAGGGGCAAAGACAGTTAGTGGAAAATGGTTTGTCGACTGTTACACAAAGACCTTGTTAACAGTTTCGATCTGAATAACAGTAACTGATTATTAAAATCACATAAGAATAATCCACGGTTATACTAGCATAAACATATTTTTATATACTTATAAATTCATAAATATTATACTAATGCTTGTAAAATGACGTTGATGGGCCAAACCGTGATGTTGACATGGTTACTTGCTGTCGTCGTCCAGGAGAGACTACATATGGGCGTGTCAGTGGAAACCGTAAAGTGACGGTTGCATGAAGCAGGATATCACCATCGGTTTGTGGCTGATGCCTATTATATTAAGTGTTTTCCAGACTGTATTTGTAATATCAATGTGGAGAGATAATGATTTAATCACGATGGACAAATAAACCCATTAATGTTTTCCAGATTTCCTGTTGCATTATCAATGTGAAGATATTATTAGATCTTAACAAGGAATATATACATATATACATACATATACATACACATATATACATACATACATACATATACATACATATATACACATATACACACACATACATATATACATACATATAAGGGGTTCCAAAAAACCTTAGCCCCCCATTTGCAGCTTACATGTTTACTTATATCGAAATAGTTTTTAGTGATTATAAAAATATATAAAATTCTTTATTTATTGCAGGTATTAAAATTACTGTAGCTCATAAAGTGATAATATAACGGCTTTTCAATTAATTGGTGATTCGGAGAGGCAACGTGTGATAGATCGCATGCAAGCAATAACATTTCGGGAAGCTCGTGATGCTGGAGCCACCTTTATAACACGTTCATGGGTTGCCAAAAAATTGCGAAGTGAGTGAGTGAGGACTTCGTCAAAAGAAATTGGAATAAAACTTTGGATGAATGTGAAATGGATACAACCAAATCTGGGCGCCCAAATTTGCCACTCTCCCAGGAAACAAAGGACATCATTGAAAGCGGTACGCGTAAGCGGAAAAACAGTTGTGCTAAACTTTCTAGAGAGATCGAAGTGTTGAGAGGAAAGATCGTTAGTGGTGACATCATTCGACTGTACAGTCATAGGCAAGGTTTAAAGCCTTGGCATGAACTTCCAAAGCTAAGAAAAACTCAACATTGATGACAGTATGTGGTTTGCCCATTATATTGAAGATTGGGATGTGGATGATTTCATGCATTTAGCTGTCTCCGATGAATTTTTTGTTTACGTAACACGTCGGCCTA